>VATE01000092.1:0-46350 GCA_008065195.1 Metschnikowia amazonensis | reverse complement strand
GGTATGAATAATTTTGTAATATTGGTATGAATAATTTTGTCGCACTAGTATGAATAATTTTGTCGCACTGGTATGAATAATTTTGAAAAATACTGTATATTAAAACTTTTATTTGGTTTGAGTAATTTTGCGCATTGGTATGAATAATTTTGAAAAACACTGTATTCAAACCAGTGCGACAAAATTATTCATACCAATATTTCAAAATTATTCATTCCAAATGGCATAATGTTTCACACCAACTTTAATAGTTTTCAAATATCAAATATTTTGCCTACATAAACGGTCGCAACTGATGAAACTAAAGTAGTTTTCTTGTTATGCTGTATATTAGAAGTTGATTTGAATAATTTTGTTGCACTGGTTGAATAATTTTGTTGCATTGGTTGAATATTTTTGTTGCACTGGTTGAATAATTTTGTTGCACTGGTTGAATAATTTTGTCGCACTGGTTGAAATTTCGCACTGGTTGAATAATTTTGAAAAATACTGTACTCAAACCAATTCTCAAAAAGTTTCGTACCACTTCGCACAATCTTTCAAACCAAATGGAAAATGTTTCACACCAATTTTAATAGAAATCAGTAATCAGAAATTTTATAACTGGAAGATTGCTTAAATACATTCTTGGAGTCTTCCAATCAAAGGTCGAACCGAAAAGAATTAAAGTAATTTTTAGTTATGCTGTGTATTAAAGGTTGGTTTGAATAATTTTGTTGCACTGGTTGATAATTTCGCACTGGTTGAAATTTCGAACTGGTTTAAATTTTGCACTGGTTGAAATTTCGCACTGGTTTAAATTTCGCACTGGTTGAATAATTGTGAAAATCACTGTACTTGCATGACTAATCCTATAATTACTTCGAAAATATTGTATTAGAAATAGTCAATGAGACTTCTATTGCGACCATTATTCATTCTATATAGCTGTATCTCCTTTGCCGATCCTAACATTCTGATTGAGTGCTGCGACCAATCGTAAACTGTATGGGAAGGCATATAAGGGATTGCAGTCAACTCTTGGTTGATTTATGGAGTCAAGTTAGTAGAACTTGATTCGAGATAATGGATCGTGAGACAAGGTAATGGATCGTGAGACAAGTAGATCCTGAGTCAATTTTGGTTGAACGAATAGTCACTTTAGTTGATCAATAGTCATTTAGTTGATCAATAGTCATTTAGTTGATCAACATTTAGTTGATCAACATTTAGTTAATCAACATTTGGTTGATCAACATTTAGTATCAACATTTAGTATCAACATTTAGTATCAACATTTAGTATCAACATTTAGTATCAACATTTAGTATCAACATTTAGTATCAACATTTAGTTAATCATTCAGTTAATCATTTGGTTGATCATTGTCATTTATCAATCACCAGATTTAGTCATGTTGTTTTCTCAACTGCTTCATCGTTTTATGGCAAATGTTCTGCTCTTTTGAATGTTCTCTTCGTGCTCTAGTCCTTCGCGGCTCTCATGGCTTGAAGAAATTCCTGCACAAACAACGACGACCGCCTGTATTTCCGTTCTTGGTACTTTTCGAAAATCGCCTTGTGATGGGTCTCTGCACTCAGACATATCTCCATGTAGATTCTTGCCAATGGCTTCAACTGTTCCTCTGTATAGCCAGAGTAGAACACATGCAATTCGGTCCATGCTCCTTTGTTGAGCATTTTACGCAGGAGATAATGGGCTCCAGCTGCTAGCCACGATGGCTGTGAGGCCACGAAACGGTGGTCCATGATGGAGATCTCCAAGAAGTATTTGGCCAATGTTCTTGTTTCGTAGTCGTAGTCGTCAGCTTTGGACGTTCTGCGTAGGAACGACATGGGCCCCGGCCACCCCATATCAAACTCCAAAACGTCAATCATAAACAGTTCTGCTTTTAGAAAGTCTTCGATGCTGTATGCATTGTCTGCCATGTAGGCAACTTCCTGGACCGTGGGGCAGTTGATCTCTTCGTATTTTGCGGCAATAAACAATGCGACAGCACCAACCAATTGGAACCTGGACAAGGAAACGCGCCTGCGACTGAGAAATCGATCGATGTAATTAACAGTTAAAAATAACGTTTCGGGGAGAAGATTGAAGCGCTGATGCACTTGTACCACCCAATCGATGAGCACTGCTCTCATTTCCCATTTCAATTCATCCTGATTGGCCATGTAATTTGCTTCGGGCGATAACTTATGCTCGAGCTCATGCAAGTAGTTGAAGATTTCCGGTGCGTATTCTGCCACCATGGTCACGTCATAGGTGTCTTCGTCATTTTCGTCCAACGTGGCGGAGGAGTGCTTGGCCATAACATGTTGTAACTCATTGAAGATTTGCTTGGTCCAGCGGGGCTCCTGGGGGCCCTGCAGAGAGATGTTTTCTTCATCGAAGTCGTCGTCTTCATCGTCGTCGATTTCAGTGTAGTGGGAGATTTTGTCATCTCCACGAGTGCTAGGCTCGGCATGAGTCAAGGAAGGTTGCTCTTTTTCGCTGAGGGCATCCAGGTATATAGAGTGGGCGGAACTATCGGAGTCCGTGAGCTCTGTGGCGATGTGGGAATCGTTGGAGGCAAGATCCATGCGTATTAGCTCATTGCTGACTTTGGAGCCAGACACCTGGCCATAGTGGCCGGCGTCATTTTCCTGGCCGGACTCACGGGGTTGTTCGTGGCGTCGGCGCTTATTTTCGTCTGGTTTCGACACACGGGTGGCGGCAAAATTTGTCAGTAGCGAGCTAAGAGCTCTTCTTTGGTGGCCCAGGGATCTGCGTTGCATGTTATCAGAAGAAGAGCGGGTATGACCAGACATGATGAGGAGGAAATATGGACTTGAGTGACGAAAATGCAAAATCTAGATCAAAGGATCAAGGGAAATGATGATCAATGAATGAATCGATGGATCAATGGAAATGATGATCAATGAATGGATCAATGAATGGATCAATAAAGAATCTATAAATGAAGGGTTCAGGGATTGATGATCTATAACAAATTGACCAATCACGGATTTAACGGATTTCAAAGTCAGGGGTTCAACCAATCAAAGCTTCACAATCAAAAGTCACAAATTCAATCTATGCAATTCAATAATCAAAAAGTAACCAAAATCAAATCAGCCAAGTGTTAACCTTGTCGAGGAATGGTTTACAGATGCAGAAGGATACACAGTGAAACAAACAGGAAAGATGAAAACCACACGAATGTGAGTCTGGATGGCGTCTCTGAAGCACAAGTGTCAATATGGGGAATATGGGAGAGAAGTGAGTTTATAATATAAACATGGGACACAAACGGCAGGAGGAATGGTAAACAAACGAGCGAAAAAGAGACATGGAGTCTCATCAAAACAGTGCGCCTGGACACGAACGCGGGAGGTACGGGTGTGCACGGCCAACTGGGCCCTAGACGAGCAAAAGGGCTTGAAAAGGGGGTGTGAGAGAAAAGCTGGGCGGAGCATGACTTTTTACTGATGTTTTCTACATGACAACATTAAGGTCTAAATCCAAACGAAGGCCAGAGGAAACGGAGAATTTCATGTTGTGGTCTGGCATATAAAACGTAAATAAACAACCGCGTTTCGCGGCACACCCGTGCACCGCGAGAACAATACCTTTTTCTTGCATATGGAGCCCGAATTCCTCACTAATACCACTACAAAAGCACCTCAGGCAGCGGAACAAGGCCCCTGCGGGCCGCTTTGCGGGGATCTTCTAAAATCTTGTATGTGGACTGTATACAAGCCGGTTTTCTTATTTTTTTTTCCATGAACCTGGAAGAATGTATAGGGCTAATTTGAACGCTTGGCCAGACGGGGGATGTACGGGTTTTAGTCATCAATCCAGGCATGAATATTAAGTCATGTAACATAAGATTAATAGACAAGTATACATAAGATTAATATTCATGTATACATAAGATTAATAGTCATGTACATATCTGAAGATTAAAGGAAGATTATCAATACAAGATCATACCATTTATAGATCTTCCAGATCATACCATTTATAGATCTTCCAGATCACCCTTGTATGAGATGTACAGGTGCTCGCACTCCATTCTTCTCTTAAAGAACTACTCCTTCATGAAATCGTACCACAATTTCCTGAATAGTCAAGACTTCAGTTCTCTTTCAATGCATTTTTGATTTGACCTCGGATTGTCCCATGTACATGAACCAGTCTCAATTGTCTAAGTTTTAATCTTTGATGATCCAAACTCAGATTTGAATCTTTATTAGAGATACAATCAAGTGTTGTGCTTTAAGATTGACCTGAATGATTTAAATATATTTTGACCTGGGTGATTCAAATATCTTTATTGGTGATTCAAATATCTTTATTGGTGATTCAAATATTTTCTGGTGTTTCAAATATTTTTATTGGTCATTCAAATATCTTTATTGGTGATTCAAATATCTTTATTGGTGATTCAAATATCTTTATTGGCGATTCAAATATCTTTATTGGTGATTCAAATATCTTTATTGGTGATTCAAATATTTTTATTGGTCATTCAAATATTTTTATTGGTGATTCAAATATTTTTTATTCTGGCCTGGTAATGTCAGGGGCGAGGAGCGAGGGGCGTATCTAAAAAAAACTACAACATCGTTTTAAAAGGTTGATCCAGAATTATTGTTCGCGACATAATGGAATCAGTGATGGTGCTCGCTGACCACCTGGTACAATCCCTGAACAGTTGCATAACCACCGCTGCGAAGTCTGCAAGTAGGACTTTAGAAGAGAACCTAAGTGGTGAATTAAAATACAGAGATAGAATGGACTATCGTAAGACTGAGACTGACTGAGACTGAATATAATACAGAGACAAGATCTTCCAAGATTACCCAATATCTGAGTCCTTCGATCCTTCCTTTATAGTAAGCAGTTTTCAAGAAACTGTTTTAAAGAATTCTTGGAATTGAGTATATCAAATATGGAACAATAGATTCTAATATAGGATCGAAAGATGTGTGATTTTAAGTCAAATAGTTATCTAGCATTAGAGATGTACAGGTTCCAAATGGGATTGAGGACTATAGTTCAGGGTTAGTATCATATGCTTTGACATAACAGAGATTTTTTAATCGTTAAATTTTTAGTATGAGATTTTAATTTTAGTATGAGATTTTAATTTTAGTATGAGATTTCAATTTTAGTATGAGATTTCAATTTTAGTATGAGATTTTAATTTAGCATGAGATTTTAATTTTAGTATGAGATTTTAATTTTAGTATGAGATTTCAATTTTCACATATTCAATGAGATTTTCAGATTTTCAATGAGCGCGGAAAATTATTCAAACCAAAAAAACTCCTGGTTCAAACCTATAATTTTCGCACCCATTGCACATCTTTCATACCAAATACAAGTTGATATATAGGATATCATAGAAATCTGTTCAGTTTGTCTGTTTTTTCCCTTGAATTCTGAATGTAGTGTATAGGCAATTTTCTAGGTATATTTCAGAATATTGAATTAATCAAAGTTGGTGTGAATCATTATGCCATTTGGTTTGAGATTTGCGAAGTGGTCGAAACTTTTGAATTATTGGTATGAACTATTTTTTTTCGGTTCGAAACATTTTTCAAAATAGCGCGACTAAATTGTTCAAACCAATAATTAAAAGTTCTACTTGAATATTTCAAACCAAGACAAGTTGTATATAGGACAACAACGAAGCTAGTTCATGATCCTTGACTCCAAATTGCAATACAACAGGCAATTCCCGAATTAAATTTCTGAATATTGAATTGATTAAGATTTGAATACTGAATTAATAAAAGTTGGTGTGAAACATTATGCTATTTGGTTTGAGATTTGCGAAGTGGTTGAACTTTTGAATTATTGATTTACTATTTTGTTTTTTGATTCGAAACATTTTGCGTGCTGCTTTGCATAGTTATAAAAAACTGTATTGGGAGATTTTCAATGATTGTGAGATTTTCAATGAGACTGAGATTTTAATTCTGCTGCGTAGACTACCATAGCTCTTAGACTGAATCACATAAATTATGATATTATGATATGGCTGAAGTCGTATACATGGTATGTAGTGCTAGTTTTATGTCGTGCACTTTTAGTCATTTCTTGAATTCCTACCACTACTCTCCTCTGCTTATTCTTCGGTGTCACGTGACATCCGATTCAGGTCTTTCTGAGGTTGATACTGATAATTAATAAAGTTGAATTATTGTAGTTGCTTTGATTTAAGAGGTCTTGTAATTTGCATGACATAGTTCAAGCTGTGTACTGCCTACTATATTACTACTACTAAAGTAGCAAGTAGTAAAGTCCCCGAAATCAGAGATTCAGAAATCACGTGATGTGCAGCATTTCCTCACCAGTGCTTCAGTGTGCCCCTCATGCCAGAGGTCTACGGCCCCACAGTGGATAATGCCACGCGTTGCATACACTACCAGCTGGCACTAGACATAGTAGCGCTCAAAATGAAGTGCTGTGGCCGCTACTATCCCTGCCACCGCTGCCACGACACTGACCATGAGCTAGTCCGATGGACCCAGGCGGACTTGGATGCAGGGCAACTTGTGGTAATGTGTGGAGAGTGTCGGCAGGAAATGACTTTTGAACAATATAGGCAGAATATGTGTTTTCGGTGTCAGGCTCCATTCAACCCCAAATGTGCAGGTCACTACCACCTCTACTTTGCCTTAGACCAACAGGACATGCACTAGCAGAATATGCAACAGTGTGATAATCATTTGATAGTGATCAGCATTAGGACATTAGTCACAATTCCAAGTATCGACTGTGGAAAATATGATACTAATGTGACTTTGTTGTGGTCTTCATACTGAGCTGATGGACCAAGTTTGAGATGGAAACTTGGTGAACTTGAAGTGCCAGAAACCCCGATCTCACCCCATTCAGACACTGGAGTAGGGTGAGTTTCTAGTGGAAGATAAAATAGGAAGTCATAGTCTTTAATGATCTCTAATTATCCTGAATCATATGATGCATCATGTTCATATGATGAACCATGTTCATATGGTGGATATTGTTAAACCCGTACATCCATATAGTTGAAGATGCGCGAGTGATCAGTGTTCAAAATATTTAAAGCAGCGCGGAAATTATTCAAACCAATTTCAAAGTTTGCACATTCTTTCAAACAAATACAAGGTATCAGTTCAGTTTTTTCCGTTGACCCTTGACCCCAATGTAGTACATAATCCTCCAGATTAATGTTTCAGAATATTGATTGATATTTAATATTGATTTTATATCTAAGATTTCAGAATACTGAATAATATCTAAGATTTCAGAATACTGAATAATATCTAAGATTTCAGAATACTGAATAATATCTAAGATTTCAGAATACTGAATAATATCTAAGATTTTAGGATACTGAATAATATTTAAGATTTCAAAATATTAAATCATGAAATTTGGTTTGAAAGAGTGTGCGAAGTGGTACGAAAATTTGAACTATTGGTTTGAACTTTTGTTTTCTGGTTAGAACATTTGCGCGCTGCTTTGAATAATTTTGAAAACACTGTCTACGCAATTCTTTCAAACAAAATACAAGTTTTTTCAGGATAACATGAAAATTAAATCAGTGTTTTTCGTTGTGACCCTTGATTGGAGACGTTCATGTAGTGCATATAAGGCAATTCTCCAGGTCAATATTTCAGAATATTGAATTTAATGACTTGGTGTGAAACTTTATGCCGTTTGGTTTGAAAGATTTGCGAAGTGGTACGGAAATTTTGAAATTAGTTTGAATGATTTGCGCACTGCTCAATATGCCAATCTCAATATCTACCTCAAATTCAATCTCTCAATCTCAATCTCAATATCTCTACGCAATTTCATTCTCTCAATCTCAATACATCAATGTCAGCCCTATGGGTAATTACGTTGTCCGATCACGTGATCGTGGCCATCTAGAGCCAAGCTTGGCTGCCTAGGACACAAGTAACGGAAATGGTCTCCCTACCGGCGCCAGTGTCTTACCCAAAATCACGCTTGTCTCTCCTACTGCTTGCATAAGCACTGGTGGCTATTTAAGCAGATTGCTTCTTTAAGGGATATTAACGAGTACAATAAAATCAAGTACTTGACGTTATCAAAGAATCTCACATCAATCCTTTTACCTCGATCCCAATCTCAATATCATAATCTCAATATTATAATACCTCACTCTCAATATCTCAATACCTCAATACTTCAATATCTCAATACCTCAATCTCAATATTTCAATACCTCAATCTCAATATTTCAATACCTCAATCTCAATACCTCAACACTCCAACAGCTCAATCTCAATACTCCAAAATCTAAATCTCAATACCGTATGTAATGTTCCCCTTTCATTCAGGGTTTTCCTAGTAATTAGAACATTTATTCTCTACAACTTGAAATATCATTTCTATCCATGTACAATTTGTTTCAAGCTTCAGTTAAGACAATATTAAGCTATCTACCCTACCTCATATTCCTCTGTGTATATGTCCATTATAAACCTATAGTATAGAAGCATACAGAAAGAATAGAATAAGTAAAAACAACTATGCTAATAAGCAAATCCCTACATTACTAATATACAATAGCTTATATCTCAATATCTCATACCTCACACATACAGTGTATTTCAAAACTATTGAAACCAGTGCGGGAAATTATTCAAACCATTTCCAAAGTTTCGCACCTTAAATATTCTTTCAAACAAATACAAGTCGTTGTATATAGGACAAGGAAGCTAGTTCATTCTTTTGACTCTTGACTACCAAATACAGTATTTTTCAAAATTATTCAAACCAGTGCGACAAAATTATTCATACTAATATTTCAAAATTATTCATACCAGTGCTACAAAATTATTCATACCAGTGCTACAAAATTATTCATACCAGTGCTACAAAATTATCATACCAAATGGAATATGTTTCACACTAACTTTTAATAGTTTTCAGTAATCAGAAATTTTATATCTGGACGATTGCTTATATATACTATTCTGAGTCTTCTAATCAACGGCCAAACGGACAAAACTAAAATAGTTTCCATGTTATGCTGTATATTAAAACTTGTACTTGGTATGAATATTTTTGTAATATTGGTATGAATAATTTTGTCGCACTAGTATGAATAATTTTGTCGCACTGGTATGAATAATTTTGAAAAATACTCTATAGAACATAAGACAATTCTTGGATTAAATTTCTGATTTAATTCTGATAAATTTCTGATAAAGTTGTCATCATGCCATGGTTTAAAGATTGTGCGAAGTGGTAACCTTTTTGAAGTATTGATTTGAATAGTACAGTGTTTTTCAAAACTATTTAAACCAGCGCGAAAAATTATTCAAACCAATTCAAAAAGTTTCGTCAAACCAAATAAAAGTTGTGATACACAGGAGTATCAAACTACTTCAGTTTTGTCCTTTTGCCTTTGATTGGAAGACCCCTAATGTAGTACATAAAGCGATTCTCCAGAGTAATATTAATTTTTTAATTCTAATTAAAGGTGTGAATATTATTGGTTTGAAGATTTGCGAGGGGGTAAACTTTTGAAAGATTGATTTGAAATTTTGTCGCGGTGAAAGATTATATAGTGTTTTCAAAATTATGAAACCAATATTTCTAATTATCAAACCAATATTTCTAATTATCAAACCAATATTTCTAATTATGAAACCAATATTTCTAATTATCAAACCAATATTTCAAAATATCAAACCAAATACAATTTATAAACAAGATAACATGGAAAATAATTCAGTTTTGTTCGTTTTATCCTTGATCGGAAGACTCCCAATTGACAAATATTAGGCAATCCTCTAGATTTACATTTTAGAATATTGAATTTAAAAAAGTTGGTGTGATACATTTGGTCATTTGGTTTGAAAGATTATGCGAAGTGGTGAAAATTTTGAACATTGGTTTGATAATTTTTGGAATGAATAGTTTTGAAACACTGTATGTAAGATTAGTGCGATCCGCACTGCCAAATCCGGACAAGGCTAATACTAGAGACAATACAGACATTATTGAGCAAGACCAACATGAACATGAAAAATCACAAACAGCTACATAGACTCAAACAAACACTAAATCAAACAATCAAACACTAAATCAAGCACTCAATCAAAAATACTCTCAATTAATTCAATCATCATCAAATTATATCAATCTCTTATTGGTGTGGAATATCGTACACCCGTACATCCCGAATAGTGTGCGTGACGCACAAATCAGGCCATGCGTCCAGGATAAGCCTCGCTACGTATGATCAGGTGATGGCGTCACCGAGCCCAGCCGCTGCTCAGCAAGGCTCAGCAATTGGGCGACAACACGAGCGGGCTGCACATCCTGTATGTAAGCCCCTATCCACCGCCACTTTAGGCTTGGTTCTGTATACAAGCTGTTATAAGACGACTTGGAAGTAGTGATATTGTATTGTTTTATTATGTAGATTCTGTTCTATTTTCTACATGTATTTTTTATTGTCTACTTCTATCTTCACTTCTATCTCCACCTGCATTCAATATCCATCCATCTCCATCCATCTCCATCCTTTCCATCTCCATCTCCATCTTTGGACTTCTGGCATGATCGTATAAGCCTCTTTTTATGTACTAGGGCTTACGTCACCACATGGAATGCCATAGCTTATTTTACTGAGTCCCAACTTTTTCCACAACACTGAAAATCAATTGATTGATTTCGCCTACTGCTCGCCGATTGTATATCATTACTATTGACTATGGCATTATATACGTGCATGATTTCCATACAAACTTTGTATAGACGGAAGATTGGCGCGACAAATGTATTATCCGCAAGGTCATGTTCCATGGCGTAATGGCGCAGTTGAGTCGCACTCCTAGGACTTCACATTGGAAAGGGAAGAAGATGGTATAAGAAGAGATACAATTGGCCATATACTGATCATATATTATTGACATTGACATTGACCATTGAACATTTATTGAAATTGACATTGACCATTTATTGACATTGACCATTGACCATATATTATTGACCATATATTATTGACCTTTTATTGACATTGACCTTTTATTGACATTGACCTTTTATTATCATTAACCATTACTTTCAATTACTTTTCCATGTCAGAAACTATCATCATCTCCAATCTACTCAAAAGTGACTTTGTTGCTTCCCAAAATTCCCTGCTCTCCCTAGCTAATCACATCAAATTGGCAATCTTAAATTTGAACCCCCCTCCTGGTGAACCTCTGTATTCCCGCAATATCCTGTACTACCTGGAGTTGCCCTTCTTGAGCCGCATCATCATCATCTTCAAGTCAGCCACCGCTGCGTCGCTGGCTTTTCTGTTCTTGGAGTCTCTCCAGTCGCTGGCCGAATCCAAGAACTCCCTGCTTCCATTCTCCTTGCCACCCACCGCAAAGCTTTCTCTACAGGAGAACCTCTTGCTGCACTCGAGGCTGTCGGATACTTTGGACGACCTCAGCGAATTGAGTGTTCGCGATGACTTGGAGAGGTTCCGGTCCAGACACTCGCTGTTGCCCGGAGACTACCAGGAGCCTGCGCCAGAGAAGCTTGACATGTACCAGGACCTTTTGAAGTGCGGCATTGACATTTCCAAGTACAATTCCGAAGCTGATGTTAAGGAGTTTGAGGAGAACTCCAAGCGGAGGCATTCAGCGCCTATGGGACGCTCGCGGTCTGTGACCAAGACTCTATTCAAGCCCAGTGTATCGCTCCTGGTGGGCACGCAATCAAAGGATACTGCGTCTGCAGCCATTCCACCTCCTTCTCCAATAATCACTTTGGACGAGACTTTCTGATCATGGATATGTGATTTCTTCAATTCTAAGGAAAGGCCTGACATGGCTGCAAATATGTGATTTTATCTGACTATGCATATCCCTAAGGTATGACCAATTAACTTCGAGCAATTAGAGTTAACTTCGAGCAATTAGACTAGCTAACTCATATATTTTTGGAATTTGTAGAGCTGTTATTTTGTCAGGCTTTGAGCGTAGCTGTCGTAGTATGGCGAGTTGATTATGGGGTATTAAATATGGGATGAATGTAGTTTGAGAGTGAGGTTCAACTGAGCGGGAGCCCTCATTATATAGTAATTTCTGATTTATGACTGCGAAGTCTTATCATCTATGCAAGCTGCAAATTGCGACTTCATGAGCCATACATTTCTGAAAAAATAAATTAATGTGTTATAGTGACTTATAGTGACTGTGAACTAGAAGTTTGAGGTATCATATTTTGATAGATTTCGAGAATTGTGACAAGCTACTGCTTTAGATCTGAGGATATGATGAGAGTTTCATGTTTTATTGTACTGGGATATTTCAGACATTGTCATGATAAGAGTGTATGATATGGTATTAGTACTCTGTGAACTTTAACAAAAGCTAGGCTAATGAAACTAGACGATAGTGACTGGCAGAAAATGTAAGTCCGTAGTCAGTAGTCAGTAGTAGTCAGTAGTCAGTAGTAGTCAGTAAGAAGTCAATAGTAGTCAATAGTAGTCAGTAGTCAATAGTAGTCAGTAGTAGTCAGTCAATAGTAGTCAGTAGTCTGTAAGTAGTAGTCAGTAGTAGTCAGTAGTAGTCAGTTAGTAGTAGTCAGTCAGTAGTAGTCAGTAGTCAATAGTAGTTAGTAGTCAATAGTAGTCAGTAGTCAATAGTAGTCAGTAGTCAATAGTAGTCTGTAGTCTGTAAGTAGTAGTCAGTAGTAGTCAGTAGTAGTCAATAGTAGTCAGTAGTAGTCAATAGTAGTCAGTAGTAGTCAGTAGTAGTCAGTAGTCAGTAGTCAGTGTTCAACGACAGTTTATTACATTCTTGCTTAATAAACCCCTAATACCCTTGCTGATACCTTAAGGGATTCTCTCCTTATAGACTTTGATATGGAAGTGGACCCTATATCCCAGACATCTGTGCTCAGGCGCGGTATTTTGAGCAGTATGGGAACTGAGAGTAGCCAGACTTATAACAATCAGGTCATGGTGTCCCAGGGAAGTCCCTATAGATACCAGCAGTAGTCACTATAGTATAGTCAGTATCAGTATAGTCAGTATAAATCAAGGAGTAATATGGTTAGTATAGTCAGTATAGTCAATGTATAGTAGTACAAATCAATGACTAATATGGTCACTGAGTTACTACAGTCTAGTCACTATAATTCAATGTAGGTATAGCCAGTATAAATCAATTCATAGTATAGTCAGTATAACCAAAGAGTAGTATAGTCAATACTATAAGTCAATGAGTAGTATAATAAATGAGTATAGTCACTATAGTCAGTATCACTATAGTCAGTATAAATCAATGAGTAGTATAGTCACTACTAGTGAGTAAGACAGTAAATGAGAGCGATGACAATTGAGAGATTATATGAAATAACATTTAATGACCTCTATTCCGTACCATAAGGCTCCGATGAACAATGACTGGAATAGCTTTAGATATTTCTCTAGAAGACTGCCATAGTAAGCTATACTAACATTTAGTAGACCAGGATATAATAGTTCCAAGGACTCGACTATAGTGACAATAGCTAATGGTCTAATGATCTGATGGTCTAATGATCTGATGATCTAATGATCTGATGATCTAATGATATAATGATCCAATTATCTAATGATCACTATCACCTTAAAATTAATATCTCATTGAGAAGAAGGGATTTTAGGACTAGAAAGCCAATCAATAAATTTGCGTACATAAGTTGTAAGGATAAATCAAGCTTGATGTACCACTCAAAACATTATTTATGGAACAGAATTAGCGGAGGGATCAATAGTAGTACACCGGTATTTCCACGTGGCCAAAGCCACTGGTAGCCTAGAATACACGAGCATCGAGCAATACTGACACCTCAACTTGCTCAGTTTTTTTCTGCTTGTGTTTCTATAGTATAGTCAGTATGAATCAATGAGTAGTATAGTCAGTATAGTATAGTCAGTATAATTAAATGACTAGTATAGACAGTATGAATCAATGAGTAGTATAGTCAGTATAGTCAGTAAAATTCAATGACTAGTATAGGCACTAAAGTATAAACAGTATAATTAAATGACTAGTATAGTCAGTATGGTCACTATAAAATAGTCAGTGAAGTCAATGTATAGTATAGTCAAAGTGTAGTATGGTCAGTATAGTCAATGAGTAGCATAAGTATAGGCAATGTATAGTATAGTTAGTGGTATAAATCAATTCATAGTATAGTCAGTAGTATAAATCAATAAGTAGTATAGTCAGTATGGTCACTATAGTATAGTCAGTTAGTATAGTCACTATAAATCAATGAGTAGTATAGTCAATTAGTATAGTCACATAAATCAATGAGTAGTATAGTCAATTAGTATAGTCACATAAATCAATGAGTAGTATAGTCAATTAGTATAGTCACATAAATCAATGAGTAGTATAGTCAATTAATATAGTCACTATAGTCACAATAATCAATTCATCGTATAGCATTCATAGTATACTCAATGTACAACCTCCTGGTCGTAAGCACCATGTTGTGTATCCTCATACTGAAACTGACCTGGTAATGATAGCTCTCGGCGTTAATCTTGCACCTTTATTATCTCAGCATTTAATATTATAATTCTAGTACCTTAATTTGTGTATGGCTGTGGAACCGAAAAAGATGAGATCTGATAAGTGGAAGGGAGCCTCGCTATACCCTGAGAGTATGTAAACCTGCATCTACATGAAACACATGTGTATAATATGTGAGCATCTACAGAAACACATTTAGTATTGCCAGGGCCCTATATCTTCCTTCTGATAGTGTGGAAAGTAATGAAAAGTGATTTGGTGTGTGGAGTATACTGACGTGGTGGGTGTACTGATGTGAAAGTGGCGAGGTGAGTGTACAAATTTTTTTATTTAATCAAACCAAATACAAGTTTTAATATACAGCACAACTTGGGGTACTTTAGTTTTGTCCGTTGACCGTTGATTGGAAGACTCAAAGAATATTATATAAGAGCAATCGTCCAGATATAAAATATTTTATTACTGAAATCTATTAAAAGTTGGTGTGAAACATTATGCCAATTGGTTTGAATATTTCAAATTTCAAAATATTCAAACTAGTGCGAGAATTATTCAAACCAATTTCAAAATATTTAACCAGTGCGCCAAAAATTCAAACCAATTTCAAAATGTTTCGCCCACTACGCACAATTTTTCAAACCAAATGATAAAATGTTTCACACCAACTTTAATAAAATTCAGTAATCAGAAAATTTATCTGGACAATTGCTTATATACTCTTGGAGTCTTTTAATTAATGTCGAAACAGACAAAATTAAAATATTTCCATGTTATCCTGTAAATTCAAACTTGTATGGGTTTGAAAAATTTTCAATTGGTTGAATAATTCTCGCATTGGTTGAATAATTCTCGCATTGGTTGAATATTTTGAAATTGGTTGAATATTTTGAAATTGGTTGAATATTTTGAAATTAGTCTGAATATCTTGAAATTGGTTTCAATAATTGAAAACACTGTACTGTGGGGAAGAGGTGTACTGATGTCAAAGTGGCGTGTTCGTGTGGTGTACTGATCTGCTCTCTTAATTTCACTGCCTTCGCCGCTCAACAAATTCTCCCTTCCTCCACAACAATGGCTGTCAAAGGATTAGGACAAATTGACCAGAAGTACGACGGATCCAAGCTTAGAATTGGTATTCTTCATGCACGCTGGAACGACAAGATCATCCAGAACTTGGTGAAAGGATGCATTGCTAGATTGCAGGAGTTGGGCGTGAGAGACGAAAACATCATTGTGGAGTCCGTACCTGGGTCGTTTGAGTTGCCTTATGGAAGTCAGCTTTTTGCTCAAAAACAGGCTGCTTTGGGCAAGCCTTTGGATGCGGTTGTGCCCATTGGTGTATTGATCAAGGGCTCCACCATGCACTTTGAGTACATCTGTGATGCTACCACGCAACAATTGATGAGACTCAACTTTGAGCTTGGAATCCCAGTGATTTTCGGTGTTTTGACATGCTTGACTGATGAACAGGCCGAGGCTCGTGCTGGTTTGATTGAGGGCAAGATGCATAATCATGGAGAAGACTGGGGTGCTGCTGCCGTCGAAATGGCCTTGAAGTTTAGAGTTGACGCTTGATTCAGATTAGACTGTTTATAGAAAAACATATTTCCATGTTACTTTGAACATAGTTAGACTTTAAACATATTCCCATGTTACCTTAAGTTTATTAGTAAGCCTGGTGTACGGGTTTGACATTATCCATGCTTTTCCACCGACAACTCTTTTTGCCAAAAAGATTGCAGCACCACAATTTCACACATGGTCTCCCACTGCATTACTCACTGTGGCCCTAAGTGGCTTAACTAACGTTGATCGGACGGGAAACAGTGGTTTCCACTTGGTATGGCCGCAACCGAAAATAAGTTTTGGACACTAATGAAGCTACATTAGCGTCTCCGAATACTTAGTATTGTACTACCGCGAATAATATACAGCTGAAAGCAAAAGTTAAACTTTTTGGTTATTCTTCCACTAAATAACTAAACCCCCGATATCATCTCTCGGGAGGTACGGATGCGACGAAATCTGTACACCCGTACATCCGAAGGCCCCGCGCGATCTTGGGCGGATGGACCTGCACACGTGACTTTCTCAACGCTTCGTCCATTTTCCAAATCAGCAGCCACTTTCTTTCCTTTCCAACTTCCAGAATGAGCGGATGTATGTATTTTTATAATAAGACATGTTAGGCATCGTGACTGGCATATGATACCAGAATATATGCCTCGACCCGGATAACCACTACCAAACTGAACGGGTCCCAATCTTTGCAATCTACCATACAAAGAACAGCCGCTGTGACCTTGGCATAATGTATTATTCTTTTGACATATACATTTCAAGAGGTTTTGTTAAGTGCTGTTTAACTTTGATTGAATTCTGATAATTTTGATTGAACTCTGATTGAACTCTGATTGAATTCTGATTGAACTCTAATTCATCTGATTCATCTAATTCACCTGATTCATCTCTGATTGTACCTGGATCTCATGATGTTTCCATTTACCCTTCTCTACTAACCCCAGTCCGTCTCCTTGACTTTGTCAAAGTCTTCTTGCCGGTTTTGCCCGAAATCGAGTACCCCGTGGAAGCCATCTCCATTGATGAAAAAGTCATCTTCTCTATCGGGAGCGGTGTTCTCTTTATGTTGGCTCAGATCCCCATTTACGGTTTAGTCAAAGATGCACCTTTAAAAATGGCCGATCCCTTTGCTGCTTTGAGGCCCTTGTTTGCCATGGAACAAGGGTCGCTTTTGGAGTTGGGCTTGTTGCCCGTGGTGTCTGCGGCGTTTGTGTGGCAAATTGCAGCAGGCTTCAGAATGTTCAAAGTCAATTTTTCCTATGCTGTGGACCGCGAGTTGTTTCAAACCGCACAGAAATTGACAGCTATCTTGTTGAGTGCAGTTTTTGCCGTGGGCTTGATTTTCTCTGGCTACTACGACCACGTTATCCGTGGCGCCTCTGATGACTCTCTGCCATACGGCCTGTACTTGCTTATTTTCGTGCAGATTTTCGGATGGAGTGTGATTTTGACGCTTATGGTTGAGATCATCGATAAGGGCTACGGCTTTGGCTCGGGAATTTTGTGTTTCCTTGCGTTGAACGCCGCAACAGGTCTTGTTAGGGATGTGGTGGGAATGGAGCTCGTGTCTGCTACTCCAGATGGAGTCCCCCAGACTTACGGAGTGGTCACTTACTTGATCAAGAGCTTGTTTTCCATGGAGCTTGGCCAGATTAAGGAGGCTTTGGTGGGAATTTTCACGAGGTCCGGCTTCCCCAGCATTGGAATGGTGATTTTGGCCGTGGCCACTGGTCTTGCAACCATCATCTTGCAGAACTTCAGGGTCGAGATTCCCGTTCGCTCCAGCAGAGCACGTGGAACTGCCAATGTCTATCCCATCCGTATGTTGTATACAGGAGGCTTGCCAGTGCTCTTTGCATTTACAGCCATTGCCAATGTTCAAGTTCTTTTGCACTTTGTGTCGTTGGCAGTATCACCATTTCACCCATACGCAGGCTCTTTGCTTGAAAGCAGAAACGAGGCAGGTGCTGTGGCCGGTGGCTTGGCCTTTTACTTTTCCGCACCCGGATCGTTGACCAGCTCACTTTTCTCACCAATCAGAGCCGTTGTGTACACCACCACGCTTTTTGGATTCAGTGCCTTTTTCGCTAACAAATGGAGTGTTATTTCCGGCTCGGGACCTCGTGACATTGCTCAGCAATTCAAAGACCAAAGCATCATTATTGCCGGAAAGAGAGATGTTTCGGTTGCCAAGGAACTCTCGAGAACCATTCCTGTGGCAGCAGTCACGGGGGCCTCAGCTTTGGTGGCAGTTTCCGTTTTGGGAGAGTTGGTCGGAGCTGCAGGAAAGACAGTTTCTGTGGTGGTTGGAGTGTCGTCTGCGTTTGCTATTTTGGAGGAGTTCATGATGGCCATGCAGGAAAGCGGAGGTGCCTCCCAGTTTGCCAGCTCTCTCGGATACTAGTCCACCTTTTATGGACTGTATTCAGGGTAGCTGTTAGAGACCATATCTAGCTTAATATTAATAAAAAGGGCTGAGTTGCTAAGCTCAAATGACTGAGTCGTGCTAGTAGATATCTCCAAACCATCTATTACCATCCACCCAAAAAGTAATGGGGTACTGAAGCAACAATCTAGAGTCTAGTGATTTCGTGAGTCTCTTGGTCTATGAAGTCCTCAGTGTTTAGTCTCAGGCCTTCTATGCTGTAGTATCAGTCTATCTAGTATCTTCTGTAGTGACAGTCATAAAACCCGTACATCCTCGAAAATTGAGTCTTTTCCTAGTGCCAGAATACTCTATGTAACAGCCCCTGACTCCAGTGCTAGTGTCTATCTCAAGTCTTTGGATGTAATCTAGTTGTATCAGTGTAGTTAGTAGCTAGTGTAGAGAGAATTGTTGAGAATTGCCGTACACTTTCGCAAGGTATCATTAGCTCCAATAGTAGATGTGAACTTGAGTCACGTCAGTCATCTACTTACAAAATGAAGGGACTTCTTGATATTGAAGGAGATGTAGTGTTTGATAGAAAAAATTATAGAATTTATATTAAATAAGATTGTGTATGAGAGTAATTTAGAATAGGAATTATTAGAATCAATAATTTATCAATTATATATTTAATTTCTCGCGCAAGAATCTTTCAAGAAATCCTTTAAAATGTTATCAAAAATATCATACCAGCGCGCAAAATGTTTCGAAGAAAACAAAAGTTCAAACCAATACATCAAAATTTTCGTACCACTTCGCAGTCTTCAAACCAGTATTCAAACCAGTATTCAAACCAGTCTTCAAACCAGTATTCAAACCAGTATTCAAACCAGTCTTCAAACCAAATGGCATAAGTTTCACACCAACTTTCAATAATTCATTAATTCAGTATTAATCAATATTCTGAAGTAATCTGGAGGATTATGTACTTTTGGGAGTTAAGGATCAAGGACAGAACTGAATCGTTCATTGTTTATCTGTATATACAGTGTTTTTCAAAATTATTCAAACCAGTGCGAGAATTATTCAGACCAATACAGTGTTTTTCAAAATTATTCAAACTAGTGCGACAAAATTATTCATGTGCGACAAAACTATTCATACCAATATTTCAAAATTATTCAAACCAAATACAAGTTTTGATATACAGCATATCATGGAAACTGGTTTAGTTTTGCCCGTTTCGAACGTTTATTTGAATACTTCAAGTGGTATATCAGCAATCGTTCAAATATGAAGTTTCTGATTACTGAATTTTATTAAAAGTTGGTGTGAAACATTTTCCATTTGGTTTGAATAATTTGTCGCACTAGTTTGAATAATTTTGAAATATTGGTATGAATAATTTTGCGCGCTGGTATATTCAAACTAGTGCGAGAATTATTCATACCAAATGGCATAATGTTTCACACCAACTTTAAATAGAATTCAGTAATCAGTAAATTGATAACAGGACGATCGCTTATATATACTCGTGGAGTCTTCCAATCAACGGTCAAAACGGATAAAACTAAAGTAATTCCATTATATCCTGTAGATTAAAACTTGTATTCGGTTATTTTGTAGCATTGGTATGAATATTTTGTAGCATTGGTATGAATATTTTGAAAGATACTGTACCAACTTGTATTTGGTTTGAAAGAATGAGTGGCTGCGAAACTTTGAAATATTGGCTTGAACTTTTCTTTCCTGGTTCGAATATTTTGCGCGCTGCTTTGAGTACAGTCTTATTCAAAATTATTCATACCAATTCTCAAAAAGTTTCATACCAATTCTCAAAAAGTTTCATACCAATTCTCAAAAAGTTTCATACCAATTCTCAAAAAGTTTCATACCACTTCACACAATTTTTCAAACCAAATGACGAGGTGTGTCACACCAACTTTTTAGAATTCAATATTCTGAAATCTTAATCTAGAAGATAGCTTCTTACTTCTTCATTTGAGAGTCTTCCAATCAAGGGTCAAAAGGGCCAAAACTGATTTAGTCTCTATGTTTTCTTGTATATAAAAACTTGTATTTGGTTTGAATAATTTTGTCGCACTAGTTTGAAAAATTTTGAAATACGCTGTAGTTTAGACAGTTCGCAGCAATAATATTCATATTACAGTCTTTCAAAACTATTCATACCACTTCGCACAATCTTTCAAACCAAATGGCATAATGTTTCACACCAACTTTTAATAGAATTCAATATTGTGAAATCTAAATCTAAAGATTGCCCCATATAATTCAGGGGTTTTACAATCAACGGTCGAAACGGACAAAACTAAAGTAGCTTTTATGTTATGCTGTATATTAAAACTAGTATTTGGTAAAAATAATTGTCGCACTGGTAATTTTGAATAACACTGTATAAGTTGCATCTTTTCTACAAAATGCAAATACAAAATTTAAAAGTTACTAAAGTTTAGGGGCTGCAAGAGGTCTCTACTGAATATACACAAAGAGTCCAAAAACTTAAGGCTGTTGATACTGTTTTATTATAGTGGACTTGCACTGAATTCCTAATAATGTGAAAGCCTCATGAATACATACAAGTACCCGGTATAATAACTATGAGCAATGATATGAGGAGAGAATTTTGCTAGGTCATCAGTATATGGAATAACAAAGTGAAACCAAAAGCTGAACAGTCATTGGTCTGGTGGCTTGGATTCACCACCAGGCTACTAACTTTGTTGTGCACGTGACAATCACGTGTCTATTCGTGTGACCGTGCGAACACTCCCTGTACTCCGCTTCTTAAAGCTTCAGTCCAACCTCATACCAGTCTCACAAGTCTATACCACTTTCTTTCAGTTTCAAGTCACAGTCTTTCAGTTTCAAGTCACAGTCTTTCAGTGTCGAAACATCTACTCTCAGCTTTGCTAATTACTTTGCTTCTAGCTGCTGTGCTATTGTGAAGCGGGTCTGAAGTGGATCTGTGAAGTGGATCTGTGAAGCTTGATAGCTTCCCTCGCCTTCTTTGCTTGATAACTTCCCGCCTTTACTTGATAACTTCCAGCCTTTGCTCGATTGAATTGACTGAGACTATGAGCGCCCTAAAAGTGGTGCTTTTGGGCGACTCCGCCGTGGGAAAATCCTCCCTTTTACACAGATTCACGTCCAACTCCTTCGACTCTCATCTTCCCAACACAATCGGTGCAGCGTTTATTCTGACAAATCACTCGCTGAATGAGCGTAGCGTCAAGTTGGAAATCTGGGATACCGCTGGCCAGGAACGTTACCGCTCCCTTACGCCCATGTACTACCGCAATGGGAAGGTGGCTTTGGTGTGCTTTGACATGAGTGCTGCACAAACGTCTTTTGAAAAGGCTCGATATTGGCTAGATCAGCTTAAGTTGCTGGGACCACAAGATATTGTGGTGAAAGTGGTGGGTACTAAGAGTGATTTGGTGCACGTGACCCAAGCCAAAAGTTCTGAGTCCAGGTCCGATACTGATGGTTCAGAAATAGACAAGTCCAATGGTTCAGATATAGACAAGTCCAATGGTTCAGATATAGACAAGTCCAATGGTTCAGATATAGACAAGTCCAATGGTTCAAATATAGACAAGTCCAATGGTTCAGATATAGACGAGTCCAATGATTCCGCGTTGGTGGATATTGAACGCTATTGTTTGGAACATGATTTTTCTTTCTACCGAACAAGTGCCAAAACAAACTCAGGGATCATTCAAATCTTTGATGACATTGTCAATGAAGTTGACGAAGACTTTTTTAAGGAGCCGTCTCCACCCCGGATTACTTTACACGAGCCTCCACTGACCAAGTGTTGCTAACTATAAGATCCATAACTTTATGAGACCAATGCTAACTTTATCAGACCATTGCTAACTATAAGATCCATCACTTTATCAGACCATTGCTAACTTTATCAGACCAATGCTAACTTATCAGACCATTGCTAACTTATCAGACCATTGCTGCTATGACAATGCCTTCGGTCATTCACCGTTCCACAGAACATTCTATTATACACGCTGGCCGTTACACACTCGCCTCCAAACCCTTCAGGCTCCAGTAATCTCTCTTTGAATTCTTCTTCTGACGTAGTTCATTGTCGGAATCTGCGTCCAAACTCAAGTAGTCACTAACTTTCTGCTTGGGCAAAGACTCACTGGTGTCTTTGTCCAGTTGTTTGTCCAGATCCACCTCCATTTGGCGCTTCCTCTCCTGCCTCAACTCATTCTCCTTTTGCTTCAAGTCCCTTTCCATTTTTTTCTTCGCCTTTCTCTTCTCCAACCTTGCATTCTTCTTCTTTACAGGCAATCCGGCATCCCGCTCCGGCTCTGACATGTCCGATAAGTAGTACTTGTCGTTACCGTTTGCTCCATCACTTTCGCTATCTTCATGCAGGATGAGCGCCGAGTTGATGACCAAGTCCCGATCGTCATTGAAGTCTCTGCTCTCGCCATTGAATTTGATAATGTCTCCCAAGATCAGCTGACCAATGCGCTTCTTATAAGAAGCACAGTGCAACTCAAAACACTTGGACGTCAACAACTGGTACGCACCGCCAAATGCCTTCTTCAAGTCGCGAAGATTATATGAAGACCTGGTGATGTTATTGGTTGGATCCAGCGGGTCCTGAATCACAATACAAAACAGCCCCCGGCCAGCCCCCAAATATGGGTGTTTGTACTTGGGCAAGTACTTCGGCAGGTCATCTTGGTTCAACGAAATAATAAGGTTATCGTAGGAGAAGTTGCGGCCGTACAACTCAAAAAACTCAATGAGGAGTGTGCCCAAATTCTCAAGCGGCAGGATGTTTTGTGTAGATACACGCGGATGGAGCCTGAGAAAATGATAAACCATGATGATGGTGGCATAGCCTCCTAGGCCTCCCATGTGCACATTGTTGAGCTTGCGCGACCGCAAGAACTGCTTGATTATGAGCACGAGCTCTCTCAAGCCGGGAGTCAGATCTAGCCAGCGGCGGATGCGGCGTGCGGCGTCAATACCATTGGTTCTTTCAAAAGAAATGTCCACGTGGATATTGTGTGTGGGATCCACGAATTTGATGATGGGCACTTTGGCGTTGGCAATCACCTCTATGTTCTTGGCCAACTTGTGGGTTCGAAGATACGACGAGAGCTGGTAGAGCCGCAGCCGCTGCTCATAGTCTCCGGATGCCGAGATCACCACCATATCGATATCTGACCCCGGTAGGTAGAGGTCTGTGGCGCAGGATCCAAACACGTGGGCCTGTGTGGTGGGCCAGAAGCTCAGAATGTGGTCTTTGAGCATACCGATGACGTCATTGCGGACCATGATCTCCTCTTTGGACGGCGAGATGTAGTTGACGAAATCCTTGATTTCGAGCGTCAACCAGTCGGCAATCTCTTTTTGTTGGGAATGGTCCTGGCCTTTGACCCAGGGGTACTGGTGTACGGGTTTGTGCTTTCCATCGTCATCAACATTATCATCGTCATCAACATTGTCATTGTCATCTGAAGACTCGAAGCCGAAGCCAATGAAGTCGTTATTTCCGGCCACCTCGTTGGCTTCTGAGGGACTGGTGGTGTTGGCTTCTGAGGGACTTGTGGTGTTGGCTTCTGAGGGGCTGGCGGTGGCAGGCTCAACCAGAGAAGTTTGCGGAGGAACCTTGGAATGGGCCGTTTGGAGCCGGGGTTTTTTCGACGCTGGCTCTAAAGTATCAGCTTCTGAGTCCGAAACCACCACCACATCATCCTCTCCATCGGAGCCGGAGCCACTATGTTCGGAATCGGAGTCCACTAGGATGATATCATCGTGCGGCGCACTATCGGAGGAAGAATCGGCGAGCAGGGCCGACACCAAGCCAGGCCGGTTTTTGGGCGCTTTGGGCGTCTTTTTTCTGGGCTTGTACTTGCCCTGTCGGGATGGGGCCACATTTTCACGGGCTCTTTTGGGTGCCATTACTGGTGGCTAGAGAAAAATATACCCATGCACTGATGTCTTCGCGCTGGTGCACGGGTGCAGTCCGCACCAAGAAGCGACATAGTAGATAAACAGATGAAGTGAAAATAGACCATTAAAAATAAAAGAATTATGGATCTGTATCCCAGGCCAACAAGAATTTTATACCCATTTTCATTCATGCCAGGAAATCACTTTAAATAGATCTGAACTTATATTTTTAGACCTGTCCCCAAAGACAGTCGTTTCAAAAGTATTAAAAATAGCGCAAATATTTCGAATTAAGAAATGTTTAATCAATAATTCAAAAGTTTTGAAATGTTTTCATCAAACTAGCGCGAAAAATGGTTCGAATCAAGAAAACAGAATGATTCAAACCATAATTCAAAAAGTTTCGCACCCCTTCGCCCAGTCTTAAACTAGTCTTCAAACCAAATGGCACAATGTTTCACACCAATTCTAATGGAATTCATATTTTAATTTTAGTTTGGACAATTCTAGATTATGTGCAGGGCAAAATTGATGGAACTGAAAAGATCTGTTATTATTAACCACTTGTATTTGGTTTGAAAGAATACAGAACTTTTTAATTACAGTATATTAAAATTATTTAACCAGTGCGACAAAATTCAAACCAAATGGCATAATGTTCCACAACAACTTTTAATATATTTCAGTAATTAGAAATTTTATATCTGGACGATTTCTCATAAACTATTCTTGGATCCATTGAAATGGGTACAACTAAACTAGTTTCCATGTTATGCTGTATAAGAAAACTTGTATTTGGTTTAAAAATATTAAGGGTACAGAACTTCTTAATTACTGTATTGGTTTGTTTAATTTGCTAGTGCGCTTTGAATTTTTTGCGGCTTGCGTTGAATAGTAAATACACTATACAAGCAGGTCCATAACAAACTCCTCTACAGTCTACAAGGATAGCAATCTGTAAATTAGGCAAATCATAAGTCTTCTCGATATACTCTTTTCTTTATTCTACTCTTTCTAAAGTTATAAAAACTGTAGTCTATATATGACATATCCGTACATCCCTAACCTCCTATCTGACATCTCACACCCGTACATCTCCGGAAATTAGAGCACTTCTATTGAAGACCATAACATCTCCATTAAATTTAGTACATAACCAACAGTTCCAAAGACATATAAAAGTACCTAATCATCCATAAACAAGCTTAGAAGTCTATAAAATCAGTCTCTGTCTAGACATCCGTACATCTCCAGAGGGTCTATAGTCTATAGACCACACTATAGAACGAAGGTTTACTCTAATTTATAATGTACAATATATAATGGGTAATATGTAATGTATAATGTATAATTTGTACTCATAACCCTTGATGTCACCAATATTTATAGCTGTCCTTAATAGACCCGTACACCAGGGATATGGGTGCAACAGTCTTTTTTTCTTGCATCAATGTCAAAGATGAATATTTCTAATTACATGAAATGGTGAAATGGCTCTAGGTGAATGTTTTAATGGGATCTGGACATTACACTTGAGGTTCTCATACACATTACACTTGAGCTTCTCATACAGTGATAAGCCAACAATCTAACGTACCTCAGGCTTCTATCTAGTAGTAAACTATAGGTCCTTAATTGATACTAAACCGAGTTTAATAAAGTCGTATCTCAATACGTCTTTATCAAATTATTCACACCAGCGTGGAAAAAAAATAGTTCTCCAATAGTTCTCCAATAGTTCAAAAGTTTTGTAGTATCAAAGTAGCGCGCAATTCGAACCAAGAAAAAAGAATGGTTCATAGATCAAAAGTTTCGTTCTCAGTCTTCAAACTAGTCTTTAAACCAACTTTAATAGAATTAATATTCAGAATTTTCTTCATTTGGAAGTCTCAATAAGGAACTAAACGGATGCTGAAGTGGTTTATTATTTTGAACAACTTGTATTTAGTTTGAAGGAATGTTCGAAGGGGTACAGAACTATTTATTATTGGTTTAATTTTAGTGAACTATTCTTTTTCGTGAACTATGTGACTATTCTTCGTATTTGTTTCATGGGAAACATTTTGCGCGCTGCTTTGAATAATTTTCATATTTCAGATTTCGTACCACTTCGCATAGCTCCTTAAAATGGCTTATTGTTTCACACCAACTTTTAATAGAATAATATTCAGGAATCTTAATTTTGGAAGTTTTAATTAAGGAAAAAAGACGGCATTGATTTTCGCTTAGCCTAAAAATATTCTTAGGGTGTACAACGTTAAATATTTGTGTGACCCATTCTGTTTTCTAGGTAATGTTTTCGCGCTGGAAAACGCATTTTTCAATATTCAACAATATCAAATTATTCAACAATATCAAATTATTCACCAATACAAGTTCCTGTATATAGAGAATGAAAACTACTCTTGACCCTTAATTGGAAGCTCATTGATCAACAAGGCAATTCTCCAGGTTAAGATTTCTGAATATTGAATTTCAATATACAGTATTTTATTATTCATACCTATTCTCAAAAAGTTTCGTACCACTTCGCACAATCTTTCAAACCAAATGACGAAATGTGACACCAACTTTTTTAGAATTCAATATTTGAAATCTTAATCTAGAGGATTGCCTCATATATACATCTAGGAGTTAAGGGTCAAAAGGGCAAAACTGGTTTCCATGTTATGTTCTATATACAATCTTGTATTTGGGTTGAATAATTTTGAACTATAGGTACAGTTTAAACCAGTGCGCAAATCATTCAAACCAATATTTCAAAATTATTCAAACCAATATTTCAAAATTATTCAAACCAAATACAAGTTTTAAAATACAGCATAACAAGAAAACTATTTTAGTTTTGTACGTTGGACCTTTTATTGGAAGATTTCAGGGATAGTATACATAAACAATCGTCCAAATACAAAATATTTGTTCACTAATTCTATTAAAAGTTGGTGTGAAACATTATGCCATTTACTTTGAATATTTTGTCGCACTAGTTTGAATAATTTTGAACTATTGGTACAGTATTTTTCAAAATTATTCATTCCAGTGCGCAAAATTATTCAAACCAATATTTCAAAATTATTCAACCAAATATAAGTTTTGATATGCAGCATAACATGGAAAGTAGTTTAGTTTTGTCCGTTTCACCCTTAATTGGAAGATCCTAAATATATGTATGAGGCAAGCTTTAGATTTTAGATTTCAGAATATTGAATCTATTAAAAGTTGGTATGAAACATGGCATTTGGTTTGAATAATTGTCGCACTAGTTTGAATACAGTCTTTTCAAAACTATTCATACCAATTTCAAATTATTCATACCAATTTCAAATTATTCATACCAATTTCAAATTATTCATACCAAATGGCATAATGTTTCACACCTACTTTTAATAGTTTTTGGTAATCAAATATTTTGCATATATATACTATTCTTGGAGTCGAATCAACGATCGCGATAAAACTAAAGTAGTTTTCATGTTACGCTGTATATTAAAACTTGTATTTGGTTTGAATAATTTGTCGCACTAGTTCGAATAATTTTGAAAACACTGTAGTGGTATGCCATCCTGAAAGATTGTGCGAAGTACGAACTTTGAAATATTGATTTGATTAATTGTCGCACTGGTTTGAATTTATGAAACACTATAAATTTAGTCCCACAGTTGGCATAACGACGGAGCGGGGGTAACGAAGTGGGGGTAATTTACAATAGAATACTTATAAATAGATCTATAATAGAAACAATGGATGACTGAATACAGCACTGTACTAATAATAGACGCAGGTAGTGAAACGCCTGTATTTTAGAGATAGGCAAATATTCAAGAAGAATTCATAAATCAGCAATCAGTCACATCAATCAGTCACATCAATCAGTCACATCAATCAGTCACATCAAAACTGCTAGCTTCTATCAGACTCGTCTCAGAAGGTGACCAGAAAAAATTAAATACAGGACCAAAAAGGAAGCCACGCATAAAATGAAACTGATAATTGCCTCCTGTAGGCTTGCATGGATATCATCCCTCATCAGTTTATTGTGTGGGCCGAGCTTTTGCCCAAAAAAGGTTGGCCGCGCACTGTGCGCCAGTGTATATGTCCGTGCAGGCGGGACATATTGCCCGATTAGGAACTAAATTAACCAAGGCAGTTCCCCACTTGATAGTCACTGTTCAAGACCGGCTAAAAGGTGGATTTTAAACAACGCAGTACCACCAAGCCAAGCCAAGCCCCAAGAATATCGACTACCAATTATCAACTATCCAGTACCAATTACATCATCCAGTACCAATTATCATCATCCAGTACCAATTATCATCATCCAGTACCAATTATCATCATCCAGTACCAATTATCATCATCCATTCAACTATAAGATCTTCTCCCAACTTCGTCAACTTCACTTCATCCATGATTGCTCTTCATTTTCTTTTACTTGCTGCACTAGCCTCAGCTTACGCTCCATATCCTTCAGAATGCCCCGCCAATAACCTTCTCAGAGAGGGTGGCAGTATTTCACCATCCGAAGCTGATTGGATGAAGAAACGTCATATCAAGACTGATGCTGCCATCCGGGACTTTTTGGATCGTGTTGGAGTTACATATCCTGGAGATTTTGAGCTGGACCAAGACTCTGAAGAAGACTCTGAAGAAGACTCTGAAGAAGACTCCAACTTTAAAGAATCCAACATGAAAAAATCCATCTTTAAAGAATCCAACATGAAAAAATCCAACATGAAAGAATCCATCTTTAAAGAATCCAACTTGAATATCTCCCAACCCCCAATTCAAATCGCAGTCGCCTTTTCTGGAGGTGGCCTTCGTGCAATGCTAAGTGGCGCGGGTCAGCTCGCTGCTTTGGATAATCGCACTTCTGATGCTTCTAATGGCTTAGGTGGTATTCTTCAAGCTAGTCTGTATATAGCAGGCCTTTCTGGTGGAGCTTGGCTTCTTGCTTCGTTGATTTTCCAAGGTTGGCCTTCGGTGGAGGAGGTGGTGTTGGAAAATCCTTACAATGTATGGGATTACCATAGTCTTGATTCGTTCGTTAATACCTCGCAGATCACCAGCTTGGCCTATAATTTCGCGACCAACAATTATAACAAAACGCTCACACACCTCAGCTGGTGGAAAGCTCCCAACAATACCGGCATTTCCACAGATGTGCAGGAGAAACAAAGTGCCGGCTTCCCAACTTCCATCACCGATGCCTGGGGAAGACTCCTAGCTCATACGCTTTTTTTGAAGCAGACACCAGGCGAAAAAAACGCTGATTTGCGAGTCAAGTCTGCCAACTTCATGAATTCGGCCAGCTGGAGCGATATCCGTAACCTCAAAGCCTTTGCCAACCATGAAATGCCGTTCCCATTGGTTACGGCTTTGGCCCGAAGACCTGGGTCGTTTGTGTACGATTTGAACTCGCCCATCATTGAGTTTAACCCGTTTGAAATGGGCTCATTCGATTCCTCCATCAACTCCTTCACCGATATCAAGTATCTTGGCACCAGCGTGGAGAATGGCCAGCCCAGCGACTCGTGTGTTATGGGAATGGACAATGCAGCCTTTGTTTTGGGCACATCGTCTTCTCTCTTCAACCAGTTCCTCAATACCTTGGTGTGCGATAACTGTCACACGTTGAATTGGGTGCTCAAGTTCTTTGTCAAGAAATTCTTGAAGAAAATGCAAAAAAACCGCCAGGACATTGCGTGGTATAAACCCAACCCATTTTTCAAGTCGCAGTACGCCAAGTCCGAGAACATCTCTACCTCCGATACCTTGTACTTGATGGACGGAGGATTGGCCGGCGAAATCGTGCCGCTCTCAACCGTGGCTATCAAGGAGAGAAAGTTGGACCTTGTTTTTTCGTTTGATAACAATGGTGCAGCGTGGCCCGATGGCACATCGTTGATCAATTCTTATGAGCGCCAGTTCACCTATGAGGGCCAGCTGACGGTGATCCCATATGTGCCAGACCAAAAGACATTTCTCCATCACAATTTGACAGCCAAGCCCACGTTTTTTGGATGTGATGCTCGCAACTTGACCCACTTGGAGAAGGATGGAGTGGTTCCTCCTATAGTCGTGTACATTGCAAACAGACCCTATGAGTTCATGTCCAACACCAGCACTTTGAAGCTCACGTATTCGGATAGCGAGAAGAAGGGTATGGTGACCAATGGCTTTGATGTTGCTCTGAGGGGGAATCTGACTGATGACTGGCAATTTTGCGTGGGCTGTGCGATAGTGAGACGTTCTGAGGAACGAATGGGGCTTGAACCATCAGAAAAATGCCAGAAATGTTTTCAGGAATATTGCTGGGATGGCAGTTTGTATGAAGGAAGCGATATGGTTCCAGAGAATTTCAACTTGGACGGATTGACCAATGAATACGAGCCTTTGAACACTCAGAATGAGTATATTCAAAAACCTGGGCCGAGTTTGGGGGGATCTATATTCTCAAGTTTTTTATCAAGGTTTGAGAAACACATGGTAGGAGAATTTTGAGTATAGGCAGGTGTATATTAGGGATGAAGTTTGAATTTATTAAGTTCTTGATCTATCAAGTTCTCGATCTATCAAGTTCTCAATTCATCAAGTTCTCGATCTATCAAGTTCTCAATTCATCAAGTTCTCAATTCATCAAGTTCTCAATTCATCAAATTCTCAATTCATCAAATTCTCAATTCATCAAATTCTCAATTCATCAAATTCTCAATTCATCAAATTCTCAATTCATCAAATTCTGAATTCATCAAATTCTCAATTCATCAAATTCTCAATTCATCAAATTCTGAATTCATCAAATTCTCAATTCATCAAGTCCTCCAATTCCTATAATCAATATCACTTCAATTCTTTCATATCCAAATGTCTTGCCCTATTCCTGCCCCAACTATTAAAACAAAGAAAAATATCAGCACTTTGGATCCCCCCTTCATTATTATCCCAATTAGGTTCATGGCCTTGAGAATCTTCCACAAATACGACCCTCGCTGTATATCCAAATACTCAAGTAAAATGAAATTTAGAATATACATTAAAGGACGCATATGCAGGATGCGCCAGGATGTCATTGTTTCCTTGAGACCCAGTTGTGGTTTGGTATGCAAGAAATGATGTGTCAAGGTTTCCAACTGTTGGAGAACGGTCTTGGAATCTGCTTCGCCAATCAACATGGAATAGGCTAAGGTGCCCAAGTCCTTTGTGCAGTCCGTGTATTGGCCGCGTACTCGTATGGATTCTGTTTTCAACCACCTGAAAAAGTCAGGTTTGGCCAAGTTATCGTACCACGTCGAGATCACGCTGCGCACCATTTCAGGGTCGTCCAAGCCCAGAATATGCGCCGAAAACGGACTGCTGCCCACACATAAATAGCACATGATCAACGCCAACGAGTACATATCACAGCTATATGTAAAAGCATGAGTGTAGTTCTTGACGCTATCATAAATCCACAATTTAGGGTCGGCAAATTCCACGGTGCCGGTGTTTCCCATACGGATCTCGGGTTTTTTGGACTTATCGATGAATTTGCCCTCGCCAAAATCTGAAACAACCACTCGTGGAAGTGATCCGAGGTATTCATCAAGCGCAACTCGGTCCCGGAACGGCGCCGACACAGAACTTGGCGTATATGCAGTTTCCAAGAGACAATTGGACGGCTTCAAGTCTCGGTGGAGAATCTGGTTCTCGTGGAGGTAATGCACACCATTGGCAATGTCATGGAAAAACTTCCAGATCTCAATGTCCAGAAGCCACAGACGCCGAAACTCTATATCCGGTTGCGAGCCCTTGCGTTTTCGACGGCGCCGTTCCATTTCCACGCGTTCGCGCATGGTCATATGTTCTTGTTGAGGATAATGCTCAGAAATCATCGTTTCCAAGTTGCCTCCTGCACAGTACTGCTGAAGAATATAGACGTAGGGGATTCGAGTGGATTCATGGGATTCGGAGTTTTCGGCTCCCACAATAAAAGTTCCTGAGTCGTGCAAATCGCCCAACTCCATCCACACGTGATTGTAGCGGATCAAGTTATTTGCAGTAGCCCCATTGGCAGAGACTTCATAGAGGATCAACACCTCGTTGAGCACGTGCTCGAGGTATTTGGAGTGGTCACCAACATTGATTCTCTTGACAGCAAAGAGTCCAAGCAGGATATTTTTGAGCACGTGCTGGACTTTGTAGACGTGAGCATGGGCACCGGACCCTAGAACAAAGGGTGGCACTTTTTGGAAGAACCGAGAAAAGTAGCCTTGGTTAAAGAGATCTGGAGGGAGGCGTTGGTCGAGATTTCCAAAGTGTTTTTCCCTGGAGTAACTCAGAGTTTGTTTGAAACCATCTGAAAAGTCAGATACTCCATCAGATATCAACTGGGAGACACCAGGAAGTTCAGAAACTCTATCAGAAACCAATTGAGATATTCTTGAATCCCTCCTTGAATCTGCCCCTGAATCCCCCCCTGAATCCACCCCTGAATCCCCCCCTGAGTCCATATTGGAAAGTTCACCCGAGTACGCAAGCCGGAGGTCATGGTTAAGACTCGAAAGGAGCTTGAAATAGTCCCGATGCATAAAATATGTGCCTCCAAGAGTCCCCAAGTACTCCAGAGCAGGCGCAAGCGACGAGTTCGAAATAGGGGTTTCTAGGTCCCTCCGAAAGCTGGGAGACTCGTCCGGAAAGTCCGGCAGAAAGTGACTGGAGCTGAAACTGGCCCGGCGCTTTGATTTGCCCGGCTCAAAGAATCCCCTTAGGTCAAAGCCACATTGTGGACACGTGGCGGAAGTGGATTCAAAATCTGCGGAGTTTCTATACCCCCAGCGGTGGGGGGTTTCCAAAAGCCGGACTGTTTGGTTCTGGCGGTCAAGGATAATGGCCACCTGCGTATAAGGATCATGGTAGACGAGTTTGTTCTGCAGATTGTATGGAATCACCGACATCCATGTGAAGACAGAATGGGTTGGAAGAAATTGGAAGTCTGGAGATATGAGGCCATGGTGCACGGGTGTCGCGAAATGCGGAGTGCGTTGCAATGAAAACGGCTGCGAAAAGCGCTGGTTGAGTGTTAGTTCTGGAGATATTGATGAGAGAGATGTGAGATTTCTGAGTATTTTCAGGCCAGTACAATTATAAAGTATACGTGGCAGGGACAGTACAAATATCAAGTATACGTGGCAGGGATAGTGGCAAGTATACGTGGCAAGAGGTAGCACTGATTGCAGATTTCCTTGCGCACAGCTTGGTAGTAAAGCGTCCAGTTGTTCTATTAAGGAAATGGGATCAATTTGTTTTAATTGGCATTAGAAATTTAGGATAATTAGGAAAGAAATTGTAGTAAGTAAAAGCGAATTGACCTTGCCTTTCGTCGCAATCCATGAGAGTAACTATAAAACCAATTCGCTTGGAATCGATTTGAAAGTATACGAGCGCGAAAAATGGATGGATTCTATTTTCTTGGTCAAACCAGCGCGAAAACGTGTCGAACCAAGAAATTAAAAGGGTTAAAAGTTTCGAACCCAATCTTCCAAACAATACATATGTTGTCTATAGATCTTTCCGTTTTGACAATTTAATGGAAGACTCCTAGTACATTTGAAATTTTCCATATTAGCATTCACAATATTAATTAATTGGTGTGAAACTATAGGCTATTGTGAAATTTTGTGCGAAGGCTACTTTGAATTACGAGCTTTAAAAGTATTCAAAATAGCGCGCGAAATTTCGAACAGAGAACAAGAATGGAATCATTAATTCGAAAGTTTCGTACTCTTTCGCAGTGAACCAGTCTTCAAAACAATGTTACACCAACTTATCAAATTCAATGTAACTCCTAATCTGGACGATTTCAGATTATTTATTATACTTTGGAATTTTCTTTGAAAAAAAGCTCCAGACTGAAGTGGTCTGTTATTCTGACCAACTTGTATTTGAGTCGAAAGAATGCTTGAAGGGGTACGAAATTATTTAAATATTGGTTAATTTTCTATTGTGGTGCGAAAATTTTGTGTGTTTTAAGTATTTAAACCAGCGCGAAAATTATAAAAACCAGTACAGTATTTTTCAAAATTATTCAAACCAGTGCGACAAAAATATTCATACTAATATTTCGAAATTATTCATACCAGTGCGACAAATTATTCATACCAAATGGAAAATTTTTCCTACCAACTTTTAATAGAATTCAGTAATCAGAAAATTTATATTTGGACGATTGCTCTTATATATCATTCCTAGAGTCTTCCAATTAATGGCTAAACGGACAAAACTAAAGTAGTTTCCATGTTATGCTGTATATTAAAACTTGTACAATCTTTTTCAAAATTATTCATACCAATATTACAAAATTATTCATACCAATATTACAAAATTATTCATACCAAATACAAGTTTAAATATACAGCATAGCATGGAAACTACTTTAGTTTTGTCCGTTTCGACCGTTGGTTGGAAGACTCCAAGAAAAGAATGTAATAGCAATCAGCAAGATATAAAAAATCTGATTACTGAAAACTATTAAAAGTGGTGTGAAACATTATGCCATTTGGTATGAATAATTCTGTCGCACTAGTATGAATAATTTTGAAATATTGGTATGAATAATTTTGTCGCACTGGTATGAATAATTTTGAAAAAGACTGTACACACTTCAAACCAAATGGCGTAGTTTCATAGCAACCTTTAAGAAATCAATATTTTAAAATGATCTAAAGAATTGCCTCATATAAATTACTGAATATTCTAATCAAGATCCAAATAGACGAACTGTTTTCCATATCATCTTGTATACAACATGTATTTGGTTTGAATAATTTTCAAATACAGTCTTAAAATTATTCAACCAGTGCTACTCAACCAGTGCGACAAAATAATTCATACCAATATTTCAAATATATTCATACCAAATACAAAATTCAATTCACAGTATAACATGGAAACAACTTAAGTTTTGTCCGTTTCGACTGTTGATTAAAGACTCCAAAATGAGTAAATATAAACTCGTCCAGATATAAAATATTAGATTACTGAATTCTATAAAAGTTGTGTGAAACATTATGCCATTTGGTATGAATAATTTTGTCGCACTGGTATGAATAATTTTAAAAATACTGTATGTAGCATAACATGGAACTACTTTAGATTTGTCCGGTTGCCCGTTGATTGGAAGATTCTAAGAATAGAATGTAAATGCAATCACAAAAATATAAATTGTGATTACTGAAAACTATCTAAAGATGGTGTGAAACAGTATGCCATGTAATATTTTGTCGCACTAGTTTGAATAAGTTTGAAATTGGTATGAATAATTGTCGCACTAGTTTGAATACTTTTGGTATGAATAATTGTCGCACTAGTTTGAACAATTTTGAACTTGGTATGAATGATTCTCGCACTAGTATGAATACTTTTGAAATAATGGCTTGAATAATTCTCGCATTGGTTTGAATTTTTTGAAATTGGTCGGATAATTGAGGCTTCATATTAGATAGCATATACACTTTCAACTAGAAGTCAATGATTAAATTGGTGGATGAAGACTTGAGATTTACGGTTCCAGGAATATCTGATGATTTCCTTCAGTCTATTTGAGTGGTAGAGCTAATTCTATTTTATTAACTTTTTAGCTCATGGATTAAATGCTGACTCTGCTCCAGTACAGAATCCATAAAGAGCCAAAGAACATGGTCATGATATTGACCACATCAATGATACTGATCTAGAAAATAGGAGAATGCGATTCTGTGACTGACCTTCCTCAACAGCTCATTCCCTAGTTTTTATGGGTCTACTTGATCATTGGTACCATAAATACAGTCACTAATATTTGAACCATGGCGTTCTATTGTTGGACCTTTGACTGACCTAGCCTGGTGTACGGGTCTAATTCGCAGCCATTTCTCAGGTTCAAGTCACCGTCACCAAGCTCTCAGCGCTGACTAGTGTTTACCTAGTGTTTACCTAGTGTTTACCTAGTGACCTAGTGTTTACCTAGTGTTTACCTAGTGTTTATCCCTAGTCTATATGTCTGTGTTTATCCCTAGTCTCTATCCCTAGTCTTATCCCTAGTCTCTATCCATAGTCTCTATCCCTAGTCTTATCCTATCAATCAAATGTACTCTGATCCTACTCAAAAAATCAGCTCCGCCGCATGCGAAGCATCAACTCCAACATCTCCGTTTCCAACGCAAACTTGTCCAAATTAGACATCTGGGCAAGCTCATTTTCCCGGATTCCAGTAAGGATTTTCTTGAGATTGTATGCATGGTTAAGGTCTGGTGATTCTGTTCTGGGTGCTATTGATTCTTCATGGAGAGGTACCTGAACCAACTGGCCATTTTGGGTATGAAATCCATTTGAGGCAAGATTTGGGATTTGCTGGATTGGGTTATTGGATGGAGCCTGGATACTGCCAAGTGATATTTTATCATTGAGATGTTGTGGAGGTGTTTTTGATTCCTTGATTGATGAGGACAAGGAGTTGATTTTTGGAGATGAGTTGAGTTTTGGAGATGAGTTGATTTTTGGAGATGAGTTGATTTTTGGAGATGAGTTGATTTTTGAAGATGAGTTGATTTTTGAAGTCATTTGAGAGTCTCTTAATGTCATTTGAGAGTCATCTTTTGGAGTTGATGAGTGATCTTTTGAAGAGATTTGTGAGTCATCTTTTGGAGACGATGAGTGGTGTTTCGAAGTCATTTGAAAGTCATTCTTTGATGCCTTTTGAGACTCTTTTAATGTCATTTGAGAGTCTCTTAATGTCAATTGAGAGTCATTCTTCAAGGTTGTTTGAGAGTCTTTTGATGTCCTTTCAGAATCGTCTTTCAAGGTTGTTTGAGAGTCTTTTGATGTCCTTTCAGAGTCGTCCTTCAAAGTTGTTTGAGAGTCTGTTAATGTCATTTGAGAGTCATTCTTTGATGCCTTTCGAGACACTTTTGAAGTCATTTGAGAGTCATTCTTTGATTTCTTTTGGGACTCTTTTGATTTCTTTTGAGAGTCTCCTTTTAAAGTTGTCGAGTCATCTTTTGATGCCTTTTGATAGTCACTCTTTGATATCTTTTCAGAGTCACTTAATGCCTTTTGAGAATCACTCTTTGATGCCCTTTGAGAGTCACTCTTTGATATCTTTTCAGAGTCTTTTAATGCCTTTTCAGAGTTACTTAATGCCTTTTGAGAGTCACTCTTTGATATCTTTTCAGAGTCTCTTAATGCCTTTTCAGAGTCTCTTAATGCCTTTTGAGAATCACTCTTTGATGCCTTTTCAGAGTCTCCTAATATCCTTTCAAACTCTCTTGATGTTCTCTTTTCACAATCCTTCTCTTCCTCCTCTATACTTTTCTTTCTATCCCCCACACGCTCTAAAAAAACATCTCCTTTTTCACTCCCAAAAGATTTCTCTCTAGTCACCAATTCTTTATTCACACATTCATCCCTAGTCACGTGCCTCCGCTTGCTCTCTCCCAAAATGTCTTCACTACTCCTTTTCACCGATCCAGAACTCTCACATTCAACGCTATCGGTAATCTCTAAAGACACTTTAGCAGAACCATCAAAAATATCCATGGATCCGGATGTCAGCATGTCAGATTGAGACGTCTCCGATTTTCGCCGCTCCTCAGCCGCCTTGAGAAGCGGATACTTCTCCCATTGCCCCCTCACAATCTCCTCAACGTCTCTATCTAATGACACTGAAGCAAGCATGCAATCAACAAATTTCTGGTCGCTGTGGGCCCGCAAATAGTCCCATAAAAGACCGCAAATCTCAGGCGGCATCACGTGACCTGACATAACGTCCCGAACGGCCAAAAGCTCGGCATCAAAAGCGTGTTCCACGAGAAGCCGCACGATATCCGAAAAATCGTCTCGCCGCTTGATGAGTGCCACTGTGGCTCGGTTCAAATGGTCGTACGGCGCATTGTGCATGAGCACCACGAAGAAACTGAAGATCTGCACATGCCACGAGCCAATATTCAAGCGCACCACCATCTCGTCGAAATCCTCCGCCTTCAAGAGCACTATATGCTGGATAACCTTCTTGGCAATGGCATTGAAGTTGGAGTCGAGCCTGGTGAAGATGCGGCCCAAGATCACCAAGTCGGAGTTGGCAAATTTGGAATAGCGCTTTTGGTTCAAGGTTTCGCTCAAAAACCCGAGAATTTCCGCCCGCTGCACCTTCTTTTCCACGCGCTCAAGTAACGCGAAAAATCGAAAGCTCTTTCGCTCGCCAACTGCACCATGAATCATAGTTAAAACGTCATTCAATTGCTGACTAGTCAAGCGTCCTGCACTGTGGCCTAAAATGGTGTACAAAACATTTGCATCTTCTGAAACCAAAACCGATGCCCCAAACGTATCGTTGAGGTTAACCAAGAGCTTGAAAACATCGTCATAACCCACATTCTGGTGCCGGAAAAACATGTCCAAACACAGAGGAAGATTATCGATGATATCATAGGTGTTGTCGGAGATCAGGGTTTCTTTTTTGGTGACAAATTTGACGGAGTTCAAAAACGACAGGAGAACGGCCATTTTGGAGTCGCCCGATACTTGGTCCAGCAGAAACATCACCGATACCATGGGAAGTACCTTGTCGAAGCGAAAATACACCCACCTGGGGCTCATGCAGTTGATGTCGCCAAGCGGAATGTTCTCGTTCCAAAGACACCGGAGCCCGTTGAAGTGCTTCTCGTGGGCTGGTGGTGAGGCCTTGAGAAGTCGACTCATTACTTGATATCCCAAGTCCTGCATATACCCGTTCCCATTTTTCCTGAAATACAAATTTGCCAACACTGGCTGTACCACCCGATCCCAAATAGCCTGGAGCACTCTCATACCGAACTTTGCTTGCGAATTGAGAAGTGTGTATAGCACCAGGAGAAAGCAGTTGTGCAATGCCGAAACCAATTCTTCAGAATTGTGCTGTGCGCATATAAACGGCTGGATAAGAAGTTTGGCTTTAGCTCGGAAAGATTCATCGAAAGCCTGACGTTTTGCTTCAATTTTTGGATCTCCTTTAGCAGAATCCCTTCGTGGCTCTTTTCTTGGCGACATTTGGCCCGGTCCGGAATCCTGCGCAATGTCTTTGCTCATTTCCTGGCACATGCGATAAACAACCACTTTCCACGAGGAAACAGCAATTTCCCTGGCTGCTAGCGACTTCTCGTTGAAGCACAACTTATGGACTTTGAGCCACGTGGCCAAATGCGGCCATTTCTGGAAATTTCCCAAGAGGAGCGAAAGTCCCACCCAGATATCCATGGCATACTTGTACTGACTGCCCCAGCACAACTGTTTGAGTGTTTCCACCACGAAATTTAGCATGATCTGGCCATTAAAGGAGCCCAACGAGATTGAATTTCCTGTAACCCACGACTTTTCCGCACTTGCTGGCGATTCCAAAAAGGCCCGTGTCATTTGACATATATCGGCACTATCGAGAAAGTTTCTGGCAGCCTCAAGTAATGTCAAAATGCCCGTACCAACGACTTTGTAGTAGAGCACAAATGAGAGATCACATAAATTTCGTATCAAGCCTGGAAACCAGTGGTGGAAGTTTTTGGCCATGATGGCTGGGAAGTGCAGTATGAGGTTTCGCATCGCAATAAACTTCTCATTGATGAGCGACAGCGACATGAAACTCTGCATATTGAGAAGTGTCGAGAGCACGTGCTCAGGGACCGAAGAGTCAAAGATGCTTTTCTTTTGTTTGGCCGAGAAGTTAAAGTCTTTAATCATGCACATGTAAGAAGATACCAACAGCTTGCTCAAGCTGGGCTTCATCAAGAGCTCACAGCTGTGAAGGTAGCACCAGCGAATGGTCTGAGAAGGAAGAAAGGAGCTTAGCAGAGGGATGGCTAGGAAATGAGTCATGAACTTGAGTGCCTGTGTAAGGGTACGGGCTTCAAAGGGATCAAAGGTGTCGAATTTTTTTTCTGCTTTGGTGGTAGTGTTGTCTCCACCTCCATTTCCTCGCTTCAAATGTTGTTTCGACCCAAAAAGCTGGGTTTCTAGCAATTGAACGTCTCGCTGTGCATAAGCAAAAAATACAAGGGCCCGGGAAACCGTGGGGGAAATTTTGTCTCTTCCAATATCACCATTGGGTCTTGTTGAGGCACTAAAAGCCGCCGCAATGCCCGAATCTCGCCAAAATTCCACATCATCAATCTCCGGAGTCGGTTCTTGCCGGGAAAAAATATCATGGGTTGTCAGCACCACGTTGTGCTTGAAAACAAGGTTGAGCGAAGCGTAGACCTCGAATTTGCGCTCAAAATCGCCGCTTTTCAAAGCCACCAAACTCTGAGCCACCAATTGTGGGAGCTCCGGTGACTTGGGCTCCAATTGAACAATCGTGCCGGGCTGCCAGAACTCAAGCGACGTTTCTGACTGTAAAGGCTGGCCCCAGTCGGGGTTTGCATGCGGGCTGGCGTTATCTGCAGGAGAGCTAATATGATGGATGTTTTTAAGAATAGATTTGCGGGGCGTCACTGTCTCCACGTCCGGCACCTTGCAGGGCGAGCTGTAGTCATCCTCTAGCACATTATCGGAAAACGCCACGCTTTTTTTCTTGATTGGCGATACACTTCGGTCTCTCTTTCTGGTTTTGGAAGTTGGAACCGCTTTGATGGGGGACAGATTGAGTTCAGAATTTTCCGCAAACCCCAACGATGGCATCGTGCTGCTTTCCAATCCAATGGGCTCTTTTTTGGAACTTTTGGAGGCGGATTTCTTTCTTTTGGGTACTCCTGCACGGTGACCTCTGGTTTTCACATATTTCAACGGCGATTCCAGCTCTTCTATACTGTCCAATTTGCCAGATTCTTCTTCTTCATTGGTCAAATCAATTACTGGCGATTTGGGACGGCGGGTCACGTGGGCGGCGGATTTTCTGGATTTTCTTGGGTTTGAAAGCGGCGATTTCATGGAAAGATCATTCTTTATAACCGCCAGCCGTGTGCGGGGCCGGTCCCGATCTAGAGGTGGTGGAGTCATCAACCGGCTGGTGGATCTGAGCCTTTTGGACCGTGGCATGGAATATTTGGCCAATATAGGGGGGATTCACACGAAAAAGGCAGCAAATTCGCTCAAATTTCGCTAGATGTTTTTTTATATGTTTCTCGTATCAATGATGCGCACAGCGCCACGTACAAATGCTGGGAAGGTGTTGGCTAGTATTTCTGGAATACTGTGGTAGTCTGTTAGGTGAATTGTACGCGTCAGAAATGATGAGGTGCGGTGGTATATGCAGGCCACGTAGAATTAGAGTATACTAAAATTACCAAAAACAAGGAAGTGCACATGGACTGATTTGAAGTTCTTCTTTAGTTAACTTGCTTGCGAAATATAGGAGAGTTGGGAGTGTAGAGTAGAAGGTTATGCATTTTTTATCAACAGCGTATGTAAATATCAGTAGAGATTTTCTAAGTCATTCAGTGATTCTGGTAGTCAGAGAGAGTCAGAGAGAGTCAGAGAGAGAGTCAAAGTCAAAGTCAAAGTCAAAGTCAAAGTCAAAGTCAGAGTCAGAGTCAAAGTCAGAGCCATCAGAGCAGACTATGAAGACTCAATCTTTTGAACTTTTTTGGGTTCGGATTCCAGATCCAGGGCTTTCCTCTTTAAGGATTGACTTTCCTGGGAATCAGTCGCGGCCTTGTCTGGCAAATTTGATGCAGTGTTTTTCTCAGAGATTATCTCAATTTTTTGTGGGGATTCTTCTGATTGCACGTTTAAAGCTTGAGAATCATTAATCTCTGGTTCATTCTCAAGAGCTTTAGAATTTTTATCAGATTCATTTTGAGAATTTTTATCAGATTCATTTTGAGATTTTTTATCAGATTCATTTTGAGAATTTTTATCAGATTCATTTTGAGAATTTTTATCAGATTCATTTTGAGATTTTTCTTCCTTAAATTCTCCTTTCTCAAATTCTTTCTCAGATTTTTCTTTCTCAAATTCTTTCTCAGATTTTGTTTTCTCAGATTTTGTTTTCTCAGATTCTTTTTCAGATTCTTTCTCAGATTTTTCTTTCTCAAATTCTTTCTGAGATTTTTCTTTCTCAAATTCTTTCTCAGATTTTCCTTTCTCAAATTCTCCTTTCTCAAATTCTCCTTTCTCAAATTCTCTCTCAGATTCCTCCCCAAATTCCTTCTCACATTCTCCCCCTGTATTCTCTTTCTTATCTATCACTTCCTTTTCCCCAAAATCATCCATATTTAAAACATCGTTAATCTCTAACCATTTCACATTCCTAAAACCTTTCACCGATTTCCAAAGCAAAATTACCCTTTCTTCATTCAATTGTACCTTCTCCTCCTCATTCGTCTCATTCTCAATTTTCTGCACCAAATCCTGCATTTGGTTCCCGTAATCATGCGAGAGGTTTGGCACCACAAGCCCCTCCAAACCAGTCTTGGTCTTCATTCGTCTCGAAAGTTGTGGAGTCACATGTGAATTAAAGTACCTCTTCGTCTTGAACTTAAAGACGGTGTCATACTTTTGTTGGGCGCTTGCGAGCTCCGATTCACTGATGTTCTTGTGGCTCACCAAAAGTGGCCCACTCCCATCCTTATTCTTCCCATAAATTAACCAACCAAGCCAGTTTTCTTCTGATTGCGCTATAGAAAGTAAAAAGAAGTTTAGTTGTGAGTCCCATCCACGCACCAGCTTTAAAGTATCGCTTTTGACTTTGCTCAACTTCACTGCAATGTGTTCCGGCACACAGTCGTCTGTGATGTGCTTGGTGTTGGCTTTGCTTCCGATTCGGCCTAGCAAATCCTTTTTCTTGGAGGCCGATAAACTGATCAAAAAAGTGCACAACAAATAGATCTGAACAACCACGAGTTTTCTGTACTTTGACAGGTCCAAGTTGGCCAAGCCAAAGTGCTTATCCAGGAGGGAGGGCTTTTTGGCTTCCAGGCCCTTGGTTCCAAGTTCGTCTTCAAAGGCACTCATCCAGTAGAACTCGGGAAAAAACCATTTTAGGCCAGGACTCGCCGCACTTTGCGCCTGCACTTTGTAGATGTCCCGTGTAGGGTGGATTCTTGCGTATTTGACCTCTTCACTCAAGAAGTAAGAGTTTAACTTCGAAATGGACTCCACCTGCACCGCCAAGTCACCAGGTTTTTTGAGCAAGGCGTAAGGGTTTCGAAGCACTTTTTGAAGCCGCAAAAGATCATCGAGAAGTTGGTCGTCACCAGAATTTGCACCGGATTCTTCAAACGTGGGCACGTGACACACGCGATTGGCAGTAGCAAAATATTTATTGAGTCCTGTCAGGTCCTCAAAGTCCAATAGCTTGGCAAGAAACACTCTGACACGCGCATGGAACTTGTCGTTGAACGAATCTTTGCCATAAGAGTCGTATTTTCCCAGAGAATTGCGCTCGTAGTAGAGGTCGGTCACGTGATTGCAAAAACCTAGCACGGCGATTCTATTGGCGGTGTTTGACGAGCTAAAGACGTGATTTTTCAAAAGCTCGGCTCGGGTTTCCAAATACTGCCAGAAAGACGCCACCCAAACGGGATTTTTGCGGAGCAATTGATCTCCGATAGTTTCCAACACCAAGAAGAACTGGCGCTTTATGATTTCATAAGCGGGTGCAAGTTCACAGAGGACCAAATCGAGGCAAGCAAAAAGATGGGCAAATTGTGAATTTTCCGGGGCAGATTGTGAATTTTCAGCAGCAGATTCTAAAACTTCAGCAGCAGATTCTGAAATTCCAGGCGCAGATTCTGATTTTTCTGAGATAGATTCTGAATTTTTGACATTCTCCATATCGCCAAGGCTGTTGGACTGCAGAAAAGTGGTTTCCACTAGAATCTTGTCAAAGCATTTCTGAACACCAGAAAAAACCACAAAATCTTTGGCTTGAGTCACAAAATCGTGGGGATCGCTTTCACTAGCCGCTGGTGTTTGGGGTTCCGGAAACGGAAGCTTCAATGCATCCAATATGGGCTGAAGACCGATTGGAAGGAAACTGGAGACTGCATGGACACTGACGTCATCAGTTATTGCAGCCCTTTTGGATACCCTGTACAATTCCTGGGCTACTGCCTCCACTGGTTCGGAAAGAGGCATATGTATGGAGCACCGTTAGCGTGCGGTGATATGAGGTCCATGTAGAAATACACATCGCTGCGACCGTGTATGCAGACACCCGTACACCCAAATACACATGTACATGGGATACCATTGTGAAGCCTCTGCAGAGTTCTAGCAGAGATTTTGGATTCAGCATTGTTTTGCATTCTTTTGGATTCTTCTGGATTCTGGATTCTGCATTCTGAATTCTGAATTCTGAATTCTGAACTCTGAATTCTGAACTCTGAATTCTGAACTCTGCATTCCTTGGAGTGTCTGTATAGAGCACTGTCACGTGCCTCTCCACTAAATATCAAACCCTCCCCTCCGATCACGTTTCTTCTTCGCATGGCGCTTCTTATCCAGAAGTCGCTGGGAATTGAACTTGGTTGCCAATTTCCGCCACTTGGCCTTGTGGACTTCCTGCACCTCTTCCGGGAGATGCACACAAGACTTGATCTCCGCCAAAAGTTTCCGGAAACACTCATTGACATTTTCACTTTGATTTCTTGACAGGTCACTTTGAATAAGGAGTCCGCCTGCCTTAGTTTGATAGCGAAAGGAGGCGCCTTTGAGTTGGTCGAGGACTGCACAGGGTATCCACAGGTGGCAAAAGTCGCCAAGCCAATCTGAAGGAGCCAAAGCCACAGTTGCCTTTGAAGAAGTTTTGTTGACTTTCTGTCCTCCGGGTCCAGAAGCCCTGCTGAAGGAGATTTGGAAGTTTTGGCGGGGAATATCACTAGGGGTCAGACTTTGAAGCCAATTGCGGGCCTTCAGCAATGAATCCGGGTCAATTAAAAAGTTGAGACGGTCCATGGCTTTCTGGTTTGCCAGTGGTTTTTGGCTGGCCAGTGGTTTTCGGCTGGCCAGGGGTCTTTGGCTTGAGAGGTGCCTGATGAGGAGTGGCCTCATCAGCGGCCTCATCAGTTTCAAACTCATTAGTAGCAGCTTCATGACTGGAGGCCTCATGAGGAGCTGTTTGCTGAAAGGCTTGCAAAGGTGGAGGGCGGAAAAGAAAAGTGGTTGTACCATGCTCAGAGATAGATGAGAAAGAGTGTGGAGTGAACATGTGAGACATCTGTACATCTTAAAGGGTCGGTCTTTTGCAACACACAGGAATCAGCCCATGCCTCTGATTAAGCCATGGTACACATGGTTATGGCACCATTTGCAATTCAAGGAGGCGGCAGGCATGGACATTGGTTGCTAAGTGGAAGATTGCCGTTTTGGGGCATATACAGCGGACTGCATGTAAAGGTGGCATATATGTTTCAGGAGTGTTTCAAAGCAGCCCCAAAGCCTAGAGCATAATTACGGTAGCATGGCCAATCCACGATCCTTGAAGGAGTCGATGAAGCTAACACTAGGCGGCTATATGCCGGGAGATGCGGCCTGAATAAAAACACCCGTACATCCCCCGATAATAAGTTGGTGAAATTCGAGCTATGAATACAATCCATTATAGATCCAAAAAGTACCAGTCCACTAGATACCTATACTATTCATTGAACAATACTCATTGATTAATACTATTCATTGAACAATACTCATTGATTAATACTATTCATTGATCAATACTCATTGATTAATACTATTCATTGATTAATACTATACATTGATCAATATTATGTTGCGCGTTGGAACTCACAGTCTGGTACAGAGGGACTGATACATGATTGGACTTTAATAATTCTAATAAGTGTGGAACTTGTGTAATGGCATTCATTGTCTTATATGTGGTATCCTGTCTTTTAGAGCTGCTCTTTCAGTCACTCCTGTTCCTCTTCCTTATATACTATTTTACCTCGTCGTGTACTCCTGTGTCTAACCTTCACCTCCTCC
>VATE01000065.1:19932-61377 GCA_008065195.1 Metschnikowia amazonensis | reverse complement strand
GATATGAATTGATATGAATTGATATGAATTGATATGAATTGATATGAATTGATATGAATTGATATGAATTGATATGAATTGATATGAATTGATATGAAATGATATGAAATGATATGATATGAATTGATATTCTATAATATCATATTGGTATAGCAATAATTTTAGAGCCCACGTGGGGAATGTTCAGGCCAAGTCAACTGGCGGAACAATAACTTGTCCAAGTCTCAACCCAACTCAATGTCTACAAGTATTGACCACTAAGGCCGAGTGCCAAGATATGGGTATATTTAGAGCGGTGCAGTAGCTCATTTAATGCCGTGAGTGATGCGAGGTTCTCAATAATGCCGCAAGTGAGTATTATTAGTGTAGTAAAGTAGTGCAGTAGTAGTAAAGTAGTGCAGTAGTAGGAAAGTAGAGTGCAGTAGCAGGAAAGTAGAAGTGCAGTTGAAGTGAAGTAGAAGTGCAGTATCAGTGAAGTAGAAGTACAGTTGAAGTGAAATAGAAGTGCAGTAGCAGCAATGCAGAGTACAGTGGTATAAATTAGTAGTACAGTAGCAGTAATGCAGAGTACAGTGGTGTAAATTAGTACCGTATCAGTAATGCAGTAGCAGTAATGCAGTATCAGTAATGCAGTAGCAGTAATGTAGTAGTTGCTTCAACTTTATCTTCTGCAAGTATAACAGCTTCTAAGCTAAGATGCATTAAATGTCACATGTATTACTGTGCTTATTCTTATGTATCCAAGAAATATTTGTTATCATGTATCATCTTTAAACATTTCTCTCTGTAATGTTAATTCTATGTACAAACTCTTATGCAATTCTTTGTAATCTCTTTTATTCATGAAATCTGGAATCCAACTAGCTATTCTTTATGTACTATCAATCTGGTATTCTTTTGTATGTACTGTTTTCAAAATAATCAAATTATAATTCCAATCTTTTAAGTTGTAATTTTTTTAATAATCTTTCAAAATCTAATCTTTTAATTCTAATCTTTTAATTCTACTTTTAATTCTACTTTTAATTCTAATCTTTTAATTCTACTTTTAATTCTAATCTTTTAATTCTACTTTTAATTCTACTTTTAATTCTAATCTTTTAATTCTACTTTTAATTCTAATCTTTTAATTCTACTTTTAATTCCACTTTTAATCCTAATCTTTTAATTCCACTTTTAATTCTAATCCTTTAACTTCTACTCTTTATAAATCTACTCTTTATCGTTAATTCTAGTCTCTTTCTACACTTGTCGGTCATAGTTTCTACTCGTATATGCAAAGGCTTGCATACAAACGGCAATGCTCGTCGCTAGCTTGCGGCACCGGCCCAGCAGTCGCTGGATTGCAGATCGGTCCATGTATCGTGTCTTATAATCGGATGCATGGGCTGATACCTGCATTATGCATAATCCCGGTCCGGTTGAAAAGTCCAGATGTCTCACCTGGCCAAATTGATTGTTCGGTGCTTGTGTGCAGGTCCTGCATATCGGTACACTTTCTACTAGACAATACGCCGTCGTCTAAGGCTCAGCCCCCGCCAAGACTTGTGCTTGTTGATGAGCCAGCGAACTGGGGTTTAGAAGTTTTTTGGTGGTTGCACAATGTACAGGACCATCTAAACAGCCCGAGAAATTCCGGGTAATTGTAGAGTCCAAGTGTCAGTGTCTTAGATTTTGAGACTTAGGTTTTGAGACTTAGATTTACTTAGATTTTGAGTCTCTGTCTTAAATTTCCGAGTCCAAGAATCTTAGGATCTTACAGTCTAGTCTCATAGTCTGTTTCAATTTAGAGTCTGTCTCAAGTTAGAGTCTGTCTCAAGTTAGAGTCTGTCTCAAGTTAGAGTCTGTCTCAAGTTAGAGTCTGTCTCAAGTTAGAGTCTTGAGTTCCAGACTTAAAGTCTTAGAGTCTAAGAGTCTTAGGGTCTGTCTTAAAGTCTTTTAAGAGCTCTGTCTTTCATTCTTTCAGTCTAGAGTCCCTTAGTCTCTGTATTAGAGTCTTAGAGTCCTGTCTTAAAGTCTCTGTCTTCAATTCTCGAGTCCTAGGGTCGAGTCAGAGTCCCATAGTTTCAAAGTTCAGGGCTTAAATTGCAGAGTGACAGTCCTAGTTCCATATTTCAGAGTCTCGAGTGCCAGAGTTTAAGTCTTAAAGTCTTTTGGTCTCTGTCTTACAGACTTTGAATCTGGTTTTAGAGTCTCTAACTTGGAGTCTTGGTCTCAAATTCCTAGAGTCTTGGTCTCAAATTCCTAGAGTCTTGGTCTTAGTCTTTAGTCTCAGTCCCATATTTTGTCCCTAGTCCCAAAGTTACAAATATCTTAGTCACTTGTTCCATTGAGGATGCTCCAATATTGATGCGTATAAAGGATATACCTTCAATACTGAGATCCATTATTCATCTGCTGAAACGTGGATTACTGGAATTGAGCTTGTTTCATGGATTCAATCTCTATTTTTCACTGTTTATTAATTTGTTGAATTCTCTAAACCGTTATTATATCACATGACTAATTCTATGAGCGTGTCTTCCAGTGCAACACACTAGTCCATTAGTATCACTTACTACAAACTACAAAAACTTAAGCTAATCAATCCTAATTCTATTAGTTACTGAGAAGTGCTACTGACCTGCACTATCTGCTGAGCCATGTCCGATTCTAAAATCTGATTCATGTTTAGATATGCTGGTCATGTGATGCTGGTCATGTGATGCTGATCAGATAATTCAGTTCAGATAATTCAGTTCAGATAATTCAATTCAGATAATTCAGTTCATATAATTCAGATTATAATAAATCACTTGATGCTTATCAGTTAATTCTGTTCAATCTAAATTCCCAACTCCATTATTTCTTATTTGTTTCCTGCATATAGTCCCGAGACGACCAGCGCCACTAAATGGCCACGAGCGCACTACACCAACCCAGGAAGAATCATTGTACCACAAATGAAACATCCCATTGTCAGTATCAAATGAAGCTACGGCTAAGATTATGGGGATCTAGAACTGGAGGATTTCTAGCCTGACCGTCTATGGCATCCTCTTCTCCTACAGAGCTATTACTAGGGGTATCCATTAATAATACTCTGAGTCTGTTTTGAACCAGAGAATCTCAAGTTCGTGTGATGCCATATTACATATGCGGACCTATCTCTCTATCTCTCTATCTCTCTATCTCTCTATCTCTCTATCTCTCTATCTCTCTATCTCTCTATCTTTCATACTCTCATACTCTCATACTCTCACTCTCATACTCTCACTCTCATACTCTCATACTCTTAATACTACTGTGGCTCTGCTAATTATCTCCTGTTCAATCAGTACTATTAAACAAAGAACAATCTTTCTAGATCTTGGAAACTTTCACTGTCCTGATGACATAAGACTTGATAAATTCTTAAGAAAATAATACAGATAAAAGCAGGTTCAAACTAGCACTGGGCTTGGTCTGGTGTCAAATACTCACATCAACTAGTGTTGAAGGTCAGTTTGAGGTTGCGCTATTTACGCACCTCGGCTATGCGGCTGTTTCACATTGGCGCTTGACTTCCTAATAGAGTTGACACCATTTTGTGGCAAATGCGGGAGGGTCTAATGTATAAGGAGGCCGTTGCCTACTTGAAGTAATCAACTTATTTATGGGTAAGACCACCGATGCTACAGACCCACCCGAAGTGGCACACAAGTATATAAGATCTGGTAGCTGAAGTTAACGAAGATTGAACTACCTAGATACTATGACCTACGACCTATGACCATGACCTTGATACTATGTTCATTCTCTTGATACTTTGTTCGTTACCTTGTTCTATGGCCGCGGAGGTATGGATGTTCGGTGTGGAGTCATAAAGCTAGTGCTCCTCTACAAATTGTGCTGGTGATGGTGTTGGACTGCAAAGCTCGTACTCGCGTCAAATATCTCTATCTACATGTGTTGGTTCCTGATAATGACCCTCATTATTCTTCTCTTATAGACTCTGTGTTCACATTTTGGAATTAAGTGATCGGATGAATGGGTACTGCGGTATGGAAATTGGAGTTTTCGGATGAGCAATTGGTCAAAATCTCTCTTTCTATCTATATCTATCATCTACTTTGATAGATACTTGTCTGGACTCGAATTTCGATGGTTCCTTTGGAATTTATATTTTGAACTGGTCAGTTTAAGTGGTATCTCTGAATACTCCATGGCAACCATAGTGTTGGCTAAACAGAATACGAGTCTTAAGGGTTCTAGTCCAGAGGTACCTTGGACTTTAAGAGACACGCAGTGTTGGTGATGAATACCTTCTGGCTTGCCAGTGATTGGAATATCAATCTTTGGACCAAGCTAGGGGGGACCTATGGGATCTTTCCTAGAAGTGGTACTAGTACTGAAACTAGTACTGAAACTACCACGTTCCCGGTTATACATGAAACGTTCAGAATTGAACTAAGAATTCCACAATTGCCCAGTATAAAGTATAAAGTTACACGAAAAACAAATACTTTAAAACAGTCTAGGGTAATTCGCGGTCATAACCATGACTGGACTATCCAACTCTCAATTTAATCTATTGTAGTCTATTTCTATTGTACTCTATTCTAATCTACTGTTTTACTCTATTCTAATCTACTGTTTTACTCTATTCTAATCTACTGTTTCTACTCTATTCCAATACTATCTATTTATATCCTGGACGTTGCTCACCTCAGTCCTTCTGGCAGCTTAATCAGAATTGATTGTCGATGGCTCCAGTATTTTCACTAGAAATTGGGTCAGTAGACTTTTCGTGAAAGATTAACCATGAATGGTTATGAGTTCTAGTAGACTATTGAGCTTTCTTTATGATTAGTGTTCATCTCCATCTCCCATCATTCCACTCATACGACATTTGCTTTCCAATAAAACGTGCTTATAGTAAATCAGACATACATAGTCACCAGAAATAGTCCAATTTGAGCCTCCTACCGCCCGCCTAACGTCACTCTGGGGGTTAACTGACACTGACTATACAAGACCAGACAATATAAAAATTGATACGATCAAAGAATATCTATCTATCCTCTATTGACACGATCAAAGAATATCTAAATATTCTCTATTGACTCAATATTCATTACAATAAAGATTTGATGTCAATATCCAGCAATTTAATATAATACGTGTAAATGAAGTGCACAATCAGTACTAGTAATTGATAAAAATGATTGTGCGACTGAGTATTTCAAAAAATCAGTGGTTTTCAAAAATATTCAGTGCGAAAAATATTTAAACCAATTCAAAGTTTACCATTTCGCGCATTCTTTAACTGAATACAGTATTTTTCAAAATTATTCATACCAGTGACAATTATTCATACCAGTGACAAAAATATTCGTACCAATATTTCAAAATTACACAAACCAAATAAAAGTTTTAATATACAGCATGACATAGAAACTACTTTGGTTTTGTTGGTTTTGGCGTTGATTGAAGATTCCAACAATAGAATCTAATAGCAATCAGCAAGATATAAATATCTGATTACTGAAAACTATTAAAAGTGGTGTGAAACATTATGCCATTTGGTATGAATAATTTTGTCGCACTGGTATGAATAATTTTGAAAAATACTGTACAAGCTAGCATAGAAACTACTCCAGTTTTGTTCGTTTGATTGGAAGACTCCCATGTAGTATATATAAGGCAATCCTCTAGATTGATATTTCAGAAAATTAATAAGAAAATTTAGTATGAAATATTGTGAGTGGTACGAAATTTGAAATTGGTTTGAATATTTTGTGGAATGGTAAACTTTGAATTGGTTTGAATATTCTGCGAAATACTTTGAATTGGTAATACTTTGCGCACTGATGAACATTTTGAAACACTGTATTTCTTCAAAAGTGAGCTTTTCGCGAAAACTGGTCAACTCCACCAATACTATGAAACCTGAGGGCACATTGTAGAATCTGAAGGTCTAAATTTTGATTCACCAACCAAAGTCGAGATTCTCTTGCATTGTGTGAAAAGACTTATAGTCAGTTTACTAATGGATACTAATAATTAACACTACTAATAATTACTATCCTAATTCACTACTTACATGTACTGGTATGACTTAGACCCAGGTATCGCATCCCACAAAATGATTGAAGAGATTGCGGATTGAAGAGATTGCGGATTGAAGAGATTGCGAATTGAAGAGATCACAGATTAAAGAGATCACAGATTAAAGAGATCGCAGATTAAAGAGATCACAGATTAAAGAGATCACAGATTAAAGAGATCGCAGATTAAAGAGATCGCAGATTAAAGAGATTGCGAAAGACTGTCAGAACTGAGATCAACTACACCAGCATGTTTAGCCGATGAGCTGTTGATCCATTAGGCTCGAATATGAAGATGCCGGAACTAGATAATGTGGAAGTTATAACGGGTAAATTATATGAGAACGTAATTAATTGGCTTTTATGTGTACTGACTATTATGTATTACTCGTCTAATGGGTCTATTGACTGTAGTCTGTAGACTTTTCTGTGCTCTCACTTCTTGCACTCTATTGCATTTAGATTTTTGAACGTCAAGTGCCAGAGTTCACTGTATTGGTAAATCTCTAAACAAGAAATCAGCTTTACTTATAGATAGAATATTATTTATCCGGACTTAAGATGTCAATATTTCAGGCGGTAGAGGATGGAATTGGAATATTGCATCACTAGGTTTCATGTAGTATGGAGAATGCTGCTGAATTTCTGGCTGCGAAGCTAGCATTGCGCATAGAGTGATAGCTATGAACCTGTACTAAGTTACTCTCTATTGACTATTGACTCTATTGACTATTGACTCTATTGAAATCTCTGTTTTCTTGATGGATATATTGACTTATGCTTATCTTGACTCCATGTATCTTCAAATACTGCCTGTCTCTATTGACTTCTATTACCTGCTAAATATCTTGACTTTTATCTATATCGTCTATTGATCTGTTATCTAATGACTGCTGTCTATCTATGACTGCTGTCTATCTATGACTGCTGTCTATCTATGACTGCTGTCTATCTATGACTGCTGTCTATCTATGACTGCTGTCTATCTATGACTTCTGACTGCCGTCTATGACTTCTGACTGCTCTCTATGACTGCCGTCCATGACCGCTCTTCCTCTAGTTCAGAAGTTGTGCATCGTTCCTGACCGATACAGACCCCGTCCCCGCTATCTTGTCCAGACCATGCACCTTCCTTTCGAGCTTCTGAGGCCCCCCAGCAACTCCGTATCCTCCGCCTCCTGGAGTCCGTATAATGAAACGGTCTCCTACCGCTGCACTCACCGTGGCCTTTCCTCCCACATTCACCTCCTTGTAGTAGAAGCTGCCATCGTCCGCCTGCAACTTGCGCGCCCAGATATTCTGCCCCCTCTCGCCATCCTCGCCGCCTAGGAGCCCGTGCGGCGCAATCACTCTTCTTTCCGATAAAATAGACGCCGTCACTGGCACGCGGAACTCAATGTCTCGCACCACACCACATCCTCCCGCGTGGGCTCCCGCGCCTCCAGACCCTTGCCGGATGCTGAACTCCCGGATAAGAACAGGGTACCGCTTTTCAAACACCTCTGCATCCGTGATACGTGTGTTGGTCATGTGTGTGTGCACGCCGCTGACACCGTTCCACGTGGGGCCTGCACCATGGCCACCGGCTATGGTTTCGTAGTAGCCAAAACCTTGTACATAGCGGCCGTTGTCGTCGTTGCCGCCAATTCCAAACGTGAAGTTGTTGCAGCAAGACTGCGAGTTGGCCGAGGCTTGGAACGCGCTGAAAATACACCCGGTAATAATCTGCGATGTGCACACATTTCCTGCAACAACCGCACATCCATGGCTTGGGTTGAGAAGCGACGCTTCAGGGATCACCACCTTCACAGGCTTCAAGCAGCCTTGGTTGAGCGGGATCTGCTCGTCCACCAAACACCTCAAGCAGTAGATGATGGCGGAGTAGGTGATCGCCACCGGAGCATTGCTATTGGCGTACGCCTGGATTCCTGTGCCGCTAAAGTCAAACACAACGCGCCCATCTTGCTTGTCCTCATAGATACGAAGACAAATCTTCGAACCGTCGTCCATGAAGTCCACACACTCAAGTGCATGCTCCCGCTCGTTCATGACTTGCTTCAACATCTTCGACACCGTAGCTGCTGCATTATCCTGGATGGCCCCCATGTACCGCACAATGGTGGGCAAACCAAACTCGCCCACAAGCTTATTGATCAACCCAATGCCTTTTTGGTTAGCAGCTATCTGGGCCTTCATGTCGCTGATATTGTCACTCAACCGCCTGGTACCTGAGCAGCCGGGCACCTTTGCGGGCTCGTTCAAAAGTAACTCCACCATGCGGGCCTCCTGGAACTCGCCGTTCTTGACTAGCATCTCCGAGTAAATGGTGGCTCCCTCCTGCTCCAAGAACTTGGAGTTTGGCGGCATGGACCCGGGCAACAAGCCTCCGATATCCGAGTGGTGGGCGCGCGATGCAACATAGAAGATGATCTTGTTGTTGTCGAAAGCTGGCGAGATCACCGTGATGTCCGGCAAATGCGTTCCTCCTGCCATGGGGTGGTTGGTGACAATCACATCGCCCGGCTGCAATTTACCCTTCCACAAATCGGCCTGGAACTTCACGCACGTGGACATGGACCCAAGATGCACTGGCACGTGCGGAGCGTTGGCCACCAAGTTTCCTTCGGCATCAAACAACGCACACGAAAAGTCGAGTCTTTCCTTGACATTCACGGAAACCGAGGTCTTCTGCAAAGCAGAGCCCATTTGCTCGGCAATGTCCATGAATCGATGGCCGAAAATCGAGAGGAGAACGGGGTCTGGCGGCGCCGATGCACTTTCCTTGTCGACCGAAGCCACTTTTGCCGTTTCGGGCTTTCCAATGCTGATCACCACATGACTCTTCAAGATCAAGGCCGTCGAGTTGGGTGGCACGATATTGGTCTGTGTTCCATCGGCAATGATAGCAGGCCCGTGGATTTCACATCCCACTTCCAAATTCTCAAGCAAAAACACGGGCGTCGAAAGATCGCTAGTGCCAAAACGCACCTTCTTGGTAAACGCAACTTTCTCCTGGGAAACACCTGAAATGCTATTGTTCTCCTTCAATTCCTGGATCTGGTCATCGATGTATGCATCTTGGTCCCGCTCGGACTTTCCAATGGCCCGCACTCTAATATCGTCCACGACAATCAGTTTCTCAAACACGAACCCAAACTCCCGCTTGTGCATGGCCAAAAATGTGCTTTCAAAGTCCCAGCCATCGCCCTTGGGGACCATGATGGCCGACTCCGTTCCCACAAACCGTAAATTGAGGTACTCTTCGTACACAATCGTGGAGTCGGAGAAACCCTGGGCTTTGAGGGTGTTTGCAGCCCTGGCCTTGAGACTCTCAAAGCGAGCCGTGAGGTGGGGCTGGTTTTCCGGGGTCAAGTTGACGGAAGAAGGCTCCTGCACGTCCTCAACCACGTCGGCCAACGCCATTCCATATGCGGACAAAACAGACGAGTAGCGGTGTATCAACACTGTGGAAACTCCAAGCGATTCTGCTATGGCGACTGCATGTTGACCTCCTGCACCTCCAAACGATACGAGGCGGTGAGATGCAGTTACGTGGCCCTTGGCCTCAACCAACTGTCTGATTGGCCGGGCCATTGTCTCGTTGGCCACTTTGATGAAGCCAAACGCAACTTCCTGCGCAGTCATTGGCGGTCTTCCGGGGTTGGCATCGTTGATTTGCTTGGTCAAGGCCTCGAATTTGACCGTAGACGCTTCAAGGTCCAAGCTCTGGTCCTCGTTGGGGCCGAAAATCTTGGGGAAGTATTCTGGCAAAAGTCTTCCCAAAAACAAGTTGGCGTCCGTGACCGTCAAAGGTCCTCCTTTCCTGTAGCACGCGGGGCCCGGCTCCGACGAAGCCGACTCGGGGCCCACATGAAACAAGCCATTCTTATAAGTCAAGATCGACCCACCTCCTGCTGCCACGGTGTTGATATCTAGCTGAGGACTCTGCACCGTGACGCCTGCAGTCACAGTCTCGAAAACATGGAAAAACTTGCCTTCTCCGTAGCGGGAAACGTCCGTGGAAGTGCCTCCCATATCAAAGCCAATAAGAGGGATTTCATTTTTTGGATTGTAGCAAGTGGCGGAGTAACCCACCACTCCTCCTGCCGGGCCCGAGAGAATGGCCCTCAAGCCCGAGAAGGAGAGCGCATCCACCAAGCCTCCGTCCGATTGCATAAAGTGGCAGCGCACACCGGCCTTGTTTTCCTGGCTGTAGTAGCCGTGTCTCAAGCCCAACTCAAAACTCGACAAGTACTTCTTGATTTCGGGCGTCAAGTACGCATCCACAATGGACAGGTTGGCCCGAGACACGAACTTGATCATGGGGCTCAATTCACTCGACATCGATACGTTGGTGAAACCGATTTCCCGTGCGATTTGCGCCACCATCTGCTCGTGGGCCGGATACGTGTAGGCATGCATCAAGCAAATGCCAATGGACCGTATTCCCGAGTCAAACAACACCTGGAGCGAAGCACGTACCGACCCATCGTCCGGCTTGCGGAGAACACGCACGGTTTCCGACGATAAGCCAGTTACCAAGTCGTCGCCATTTTCTGCGGTCACGCGGCTTTCTGGGTCCTCCACAAAGTCTTCCAACGTCACCCTCTCGTCGATCTCAACCACCGAGTCATAGAGCACTTCGGGTTTCAGAATCGACAAGTCGAAAATGTGTGGTCTGGACTGGTTGCCTATTTCCAACACGTCTCGGAAACCCCGGGTTGTCACTAGGGCACATTTTTCTCCCTTGCGCTCCAAAAGGGCATTGGTAGCCACAGTTGTTCCCATGCGGAGATACTCGATCTTGTGGGTGTCCAACGGCAGGCCGCGGGGGATCTTTGTGCCGGAGAGTTTTTCTAGCAAACGGCGGATTCCTTCCAAGGGAGCGTCCGGGTAGTTATCGGGGTCCACAGAAAGAAGCTTGATGATCACGTCATCTTTCTGGTCGCCGGTTCCAGGGTTTCCCACACAGTCTGTGAAGGTTCCTCCTCTCTGAAGTTAGTAACAAGTTGAAAAAAAAGAATCCTAAATTGATGCACATACGTCAATAGCTACTCTGTATCCCATGGCTAAGTGTTCAGCGGTGTGAATATCAGTGTTGGTGCAGAAAATGTGGAGATGGCGCGAGCGCTTTATAACGATAAGACTCCGGAAATAGGCTCGTGTGATCCAGCCTCTCCCGGAGAACTATGCGCGCAGCAAATTCCCTCCACCCTTCGCATGCTTGCTATGCCCAACCTCAGATCTCGACTCGACACTCGACATCTCGACACTCGACATCCCATTCCAACATCCAATATCCAACATCCCATTCCAACATCCCATTCCAACATCCAACATCCAATATCCAACATCCAACATCCATTCGTTTCAAATCAACCCAGCAAATGTCCATGTCCCGCAATATCAGGAATCTATTCCTTCCAGTCTGTCACCAACATGTGACCTGGAGCATGTGCGAGAATGGGCCCTTCAATCTCTCCTGCCAACGATAACGCGGCCACCAGAGCAGTCACTCCGCACGCCCAAAAAAAAGGAATTTCATCCTCTGAAATAAACGTGTGGTCCCCATAATCTGGCAAGCTGATATCGATTCCCAACTCCTTGGCTGCTTCGTATCCATGTGCAATGGGACGCCCATGCAGTTTGGGAAATCTTCCTGTAATTTCATAGATCTTTTCCGCGTCACTCTCCTTATATGGTCGCATGCTGACCACGCAGGACACGTTGACAAACCGACCACTGTCATTCAAAAGTCGCTTGGTTTGATACATCGATACAACTTTCCGTTCAACGTCATTTCGTGATGGGAGCCCTGCTGCTTTCAAAGCTGCTTCAAATGAAAATGAGCACCCTATTAGAAAGCCAACGTGGTCCGGTAGCCAATGGCTCATGATATCTGTTGGCGAAGCAACCAAGACGCCATTTTCGTAAACAGAATAGCGGGCGAAATCTCGGCGCAAGTCGAAATCGCCATCTTCAATCAAACTCGCGTCATTGAGTTCATGTGGATTACCCACCTTCGTGTACCCAAGTAAAGGACATGGCGCAGCATTTAGTGTGCAAAACCCCTTGAAGTCCGCTGCCAACTTTTCGGGAAGAACAATCAAGTTTGCCTGTGTATATCCATCGCAGAATCCTGAAGTAGGTCCTGAGTATGTTCCATTTCGGCACTGTAGCCTAAACTCTTTGGGCTTCATGATTTTGGTTGGGGTGAGGTTATGTTGTTGGTTTGGGTGAGGTTTGCGGTCGTATTCCATGAATCAAATCTCAGAGATCTGAAGTTCATGATGATGATGATGGTGATGATGCGAGTTATGTACAGGACCCACTTCCCCGCAATTCACCCGCTTCATCGTTTCTCTTCAAGCATTTCGGGAAAAAAGTCGATCCAGTCGTTGACTTCTGATGTCATAAACACAGGCGGTCCCCCGAAGGAGTTGAAGTTATCGGTTGACGTGTACGATTCAGGATTGGAGTATGCTGAATCACGGCTATCGTGCTCCAACAAACGCTGCTTCTCGTGATTCTTCAACGCCCAAAAAACGCTTGATTCCTCAGTTTCCACCAGCTCAGCATATGATCTGAGCGCTTGCTCAAATGGAACATCCAAAGTTTGCTCAAACTTCTTCCTAAGCTTCTTGTAGGAGACTGCACTCAACCGCCAGTGAGTGGTATACTTGAGCACCAACATAAACTCGTAGAACCACCTGCCATTGACCCCCAGATAGTCACCGTGACTTATCATCAACAATACCGACAAGCTGATGATACACAGATACACAATCAAAACCGAGCATCGTGAAGCCCCATTGAGCTTGATGAACGAGCAAATGCAGCAGTGTAAATCCTCAATTATTTCCATACAAATTGCTAGCGAGTCTGACATTTTCGCCTGCTTCGCCTGCTTCCCCAGTTTCCTCTTCACATCAACAAAAGGTCGGTTGAGACAAAGTAGCACCATGTAATAGAAGTAGCGCAAGAACATTACGTTGTTGTTATGGCCACTTTCGCGGAGCATTTGCTGGTCCCACTTCAAGTTTTCCGGTAGCTCGTCTCGCCAACGAAGAAGCTGCTCATTGTAAAGATTCACCAACTTCAACTTCTCGTTGATGCCAGGGTCGGTATTGGAACCTCCAGAAGTACTCGTGCTTTTCGTAAACACATTCTCCATCATTTCGTCCGAGATCTTGGCCAACTTAGTAATGTTCAAAAGTGGATTGGATATGTCGATGTATGGCGTCTTGTCATCCTCTGGTGCCCCGGGATACGTATAAGGTTCGATCCACTCGAGTGCAGGCATGTTGGCAGCAATTGGAATTGTAGACTCGTCCACCTTGATCACCGAAGGTCGTCCCAAAATCAAGCTGATAAAGCGATCTGCTGTGAAAGTACCCCAGAATATTCTGCTTCTCACGCTGTTTGAGATCTCTTCCGGTTGGTTTTGAAGCGCGCTACGGAGTAGCCAATTCTCGGGTCGCAAATGGAAGCCAATGCCAAACCCCATGCGGATGGCATCTCCTGTGAGCATCCAGCCTGTGTTGATATTGGCATTGTAAATGTCGTAGAGCCCCAACAACATGAACGCCTGGAGCAGACCGATGGATGGAGAGTCTAGCGATGCCATGAGCATATCACGGGCAATACGATAGAACAGTCCAGCGAGTTCTCTCAAAGTGGGGTCGTCTGCCATCGATGCACCCACACAACAAATAGCATACACAAGCTCTGTGGAGCTGTATACTCCTGGCGAATTGGGGTCAAAAAAGTCAAGGAGAAATGCTTCCCTGAACACAAACGAGTGCATATCTGGGTACTGCCAGCGAAAGAACAAGCGCACACACTCGATGACGTTGGGCTTCTCCCGGAGCTGGCGAATCTCTGCAGCATGTTCACGTGGGGCCAGCTCCTCCGCATCCAAAACGCTTGTTGGTCCAAAGGTGGGAAGATATGTGTTGGACTCTTTGGAAAACCCTTTCTGGCTGAAATATGTCCTTTCTGTGCGTAAAACGATGGGTTCGTTGAGCGGAGTTGCGGGACTGGACGATTGGGTACTTGAGGGACGACGTACACGGCTCATGCTTTTGAGTAAGTCCGTAGTATTCTGGTGACTTTTGGAAACCTGCTCAAATAGTTTCTGATACTCTGATACCGTGTGTTCCAAGCGCTCAATCTTTTGGTTGCGGTAACGGTCCTTCCTTCCATCACTACGAGACACGCATTCGAGCTGGAGCTTGACACAATTTGCACAACAGCCGGTCCCTGCTCCAAGGCATTTGATTTTACGCAAGCGGCACTCCAAGCACGCTGTAGACGCGTTTTGTCTTTTCATCCTCTCTGCCTGGTCTGAGTTGCTATGGCCGCTCCATCCTAATTTCAGTGTTGTATGCAGGCCAGTTCTTTATTTTACCAAACCCTCATTGTGAAAAGTGGGCACGATTTAAAAAAGGCACATTGCAGTTTTCTGCCAAAAAAATATTTCATCTTTTTCAGAAATTATTTGGCTGCCATGGAAAATGTGTTTATTTACATCGAGTCCGGTGGCAAAAGTGGGGTTAGAGATATAAAACGGTTGCGCAGATTTTGTAGTGTTGCTATGTAAGGGGGTTTCATAACTCCGGGATGTTCACAGCTCAGGGGGTTTCATATCCCAGGTACATATATACTCAAGGGGGTTTTATTTGGTTGTGCTGTGTCCTGCAGGTAGTGTCTAGAAGGCCGCAGGCAGCTCTTCTGAGAAAACTATAAATGAATACGGCCTTTTCCCTTGCCACTCTTGCAACCACGAAATCATTGATCCAAAATGGAGGTTCTGAAGCTCAGTACTTGGAAAACCTTGAAAATATGAGCATTATCGTCAATGCCACGGCTAGCAATGAGCAGATGAGAAGCATGCTAGCCAACGATGATGAGGTATTTGAAGTGTGTGAAGACATCCTAGCCATGGCCCTTCTGCTTGAGTTAGCATCAGAACAAGAAACTGCGTTATATTTGAGAACGCTTCGAGCAGCTGTGTTGCTCTTGCGTAACCTTGTTCCGATGTGTCCTAGGTACGTTGACGTGCCGCTTCTTTTGTTGAGTATACAGCACCTTGCTGCAAAAATAGATTCCACAAGCGACTTTTTTGCCCGTTGCTTGGCATCTTACTTGCAGCTTTTGGCAAATGTGGTACTAAAGGCAGGCCTGGATTTTACTTGCAGTATCCATATGGTGGGAGACACGTTCAAAGGAAGTCTTCTAGAGGTGATTACAAACTCTCAAGATACTCACCTCAAACGCCCGCTTAATATTCTTCTCAGCAGGGTTCTCACAGACAACAATGTTTCTCAATTGCTTGGGGACAAAAGCTTAGCTCCATTGCTTGAATACATTTTTAGTCTGTGTGATTATAACGAGTTGGAGAACTCGGCAGAACTCCAGGACATCATCGAGCATCTCGTGACTAATGAGTCGTTTGTGAGTTTTGTACAGGTGCACAACTCAGTGCCCTTATTGGAGGTTTGTCAGCTCATTATCACCAGTAAAGATGACTGGGATAATAGAGACGTGACAGTTTTAATCAACTGGGCTTTCAGACTATTACAGGACCTTTCACCAAAAGCATGTGAACTTCTCACGGCCACGCTGCCCAATTTGGAAGAGTTGGACTCTAGCAACTCGAAACTCATCAAAGTCCTTGATATTGTTTCAGACCTCTGCAAATTCCACACTGTGAAGGGATTTCTAGACCATTATAATGCACTTGAAATGATCATTTCATTGATGCGTGTGGTTCACGAGAATACAGAGATCAACACTATGAAACCGCAAGCAAATCTGGGCAATGGTCAGTCCCAGAAAAAAAGCGGTAAGAAGTTTCCCATGGTCAAGACCCTATTGATGGAAATCTTGGCGTTTTTTTGTCACGACAGTCCCCAAGCCCAAGACAAGGTGCGGGAGCTCCATGGGCTTGAATTGGTATTGTCCAACTGCATCATAGACAATGACAATCCTTACATTAAGGAACGATCCATTTTATGCCTCAAGTTTCTCCTCCACCAGAATGTCAAAAATCAGGACTTTGTTGCCCAACTCGAAGCAAAACAGGTTGTGGATGGGGAAGCCCTACGGGATGCGGGATATGAGGTTTCGATTCGAGACGGTAATGTTGAGCTCAAGAAAGCTGAACAGAATAAAAGTTGATCAACGACAAACTTTTTATCAATCTCAATAAACTTGATCCGAACTTGTATTTAAAATATAATTCTTCTATTTATGCATTCTTCTACCTAAGCTTTTGGTTCCTTGGCCAACTCCTCAATAATAGTCAGCTTCACCTTCTCCAAAGATGCCTCCTCAATCAACAAAATCCTCTTCTCCTTTGAGGCCAAAACCCTCAATTCATCGGGAAGAACGTCTCTGTCAAAAGAATATCCCTCGATTCCACCCAAAGCATTGTTCACAACCTCAGAGAACTTGGCCGGGTGTGCGGTGGACAAAGAGATATACTTGACATCCTTCTCGCCAGCCTTGGAGTCTCTTTCAATAAACCTCTGTGTGGTGGCAATACCAACAGCAGTGTGGGGGTCCAAGACATATTTGTCGGAGTTGGCTGTGAAGATTTGCTTGATGGTGGCTGCGGTCTCGCTGTCGGTGACTCTTTCAGAGTCAAAGTCTTTTCTGGCAGCAGCAAGAACCTCTTCAGGCACCGACACAGAGCCAGAGTTTTTCAACTGTTGCATCCAGGAGTTCAAGGTGGAGCCAGCCTTGAAGTCGTCGTGCGTCACGTTGTCCCTGATCAAGTACCACAACAATCTCTCGAAGTTGGAGGAGATGAGAATATCCATGGCGGGCGAAGCGGTGGCCTTGACCTCGCCGTCCTTCTCGTACCTGCCAGACTTTAAGAAGCGGTCCAAGATGTCGTTTTCGTTGGTGGCGATGATCAACTTGTCCACAGGCAAGCCCATCTGCTTGGCGTAGTAGCCGGCCAATATGTCACCGAAGTTTCCGGAAGGAACCACGAATCTGGGCTTGATCGACAGGCCCACCGATCTGATCAACAGGAAGTACGAGTGGAAGTAGTAGGTGGTCTGGGCCAAGATGCGAGCCCAGTTGATGGAGTTGACGGCACCCACATGGTACTTCTCGTTGAACTCCTTGTCTCCGAAAACCTGCTTGACGATGTCCTGGCAGTCGTCAAAAGTGCCCTTCACCGATAACGTGTGCACATTGGGGTCCTCCACTGTGGTCATCTGCTCCTCTTGGATTGGCGAGATGCGTCCAGTAGGGTATAAGATGAACACCGAGACGTCCTTCTTGCCTCTCAAGCCATAGATGGCAGCGGACCCGGTGTCGCCAGACGTGGCACCCACCACGGTGATTTTCTGTCTCTTGTTCTCGTCACTGATGCCGGCGTTTCTTCTGGTCAAGAAGTACTCGAATAAGTTTCCAACAAACTGCAAAGCGACGTCCTTGAAGGCATATGTGGGGCCGTGGAACAACTCAAGCAAGTACAAGCCGGCCTTTTCGTCAAGGGCACGGATGGGCGTGACTTCGGGTGCCCGGAACGTGGAGTAGGATCTTGCAATCAAGTCCTGAAGATCGCCATCGGGGATCTCCTCCTGGCCAATGTACTCACGCATGATGTTGAAGGCGAGTTCCTGGAAGCTGAGGTCCTTCCACTTGGAGAGGAAGTCCGAGGGTAACTGTGGGATGACGGAGGGCACGAATAAGCCTCCGTCCTTGGCCAAGCCGGTCATGATGGCGTCCTCGAACGAAACCGCTTGGGTCTCGCCACTGCGTGTTGATCTATATGCTTTGGAAGACATGTTGAGGAGGAAGAATATCGAGGTGGTGAATTTATTCTTGCGTGGTCACGTGTTTTTTCGCTCGCGTTGAGTCATACGCACATGGGTGCAAATCATCCAGGGCAGCATCTAAGAAGAGGTCAGTTGACCTGCAAATCACGACTGCGCAGCTGTTAACTGACAACTGAACTGAACTGAAAACTGAAAATTTTAACTGAACTGAAAATGTTAACTGAACTGAAAATGTTAACTGAACTGAAAATGTAAACTGAACTGAAAATGTTAACTGACAACTGAACTGAAAACTGTTAACTTACCACTTTCTGTACAAGCATCATTTGGAGAAGCTGCTATATGCAGACCGCTCTTTAGTTGTGCAATGGAAATTTTCTGAATTTACGGTATTGGCTCATCTGGATGCAGGCTACGAGATTCGAATGGTGAATTTCTGGATGTATTGGTATGATGTAGAGTGTTTTTCAAAATTATTCAAACTAGTGCGACAAAATTACAGTCTTTCAAAATTATTCATACCAGTGCGACAAAATTATTCATATTTCAAAGTTATTCAGTCTTTTTCAAAATTATTCATACCAAATGGCATAATTTCACACCAACTTTTAATAGAATTCAATATTCTGAAATCTAAAATCTGAAGATTGCCTCATATATATATATAGGGGTCTTCCAATTAAGTGTAAAACGGACAAAATTAAACTAGTTCCATGTTATGCTGTATATTAAAACTTGTATTTGGTTTAAATATTTTTGAAATATTGGTTTGAATAATTTTATCGCACTGGTATGAAAAAATACTGTACCAGTGCGACAAAATTATTCATACCAAATGGCATAATGTTTCACTCCAACTTTTAATAGATGTCAGTAATCAGATATTTTCTCTGGATGAGTACTCTTATATACTCTTCTTGGAGTCTTTAAATCAATGGGCAAATGATTAAAACTAAGGTAGTTTTCATGTTATGCTATTAAAACTTGTTTGGTATGAATAATTTTGAAATATTGGTTTGAATATTTTTGTCGCACGAATACAGTCTTTTTCAAAATTATTCATACCAGTGCGACAAATTATTCATACCAAATGACATAATGTTTCACACCAACTTTTAATAGATTTCAGTAATTAGATATTTTATATCTTACTGATTGCTATTACATTCTATTCCTGGAGTCCAAATAAGGGTGAAACGGACAAAACTAAAGTAGTTTCCATGTTTTGCTGTATATTGAAAGTTTTATTTGGTTTGAATGATTTTGAAATATTGGTATGAATAATTTTGAAACATTGGTATGAATAATTTTGAAACATTGGTATGAATAATTTTGTCGCACTGGTATGAATAATTTTGATGTAATTTTGAAAAATACTGTACCACTTCGCAAATCTTTCAAACCAAATGGCATAATGTTTCACACCAACTTTTAATGCAATTCAATATTCTGGTATCTGAACCTGAAGATTACCTCATATATATTTAAAGTCTTCCAATTATGGGTGAAACGAACAGAACTGAACTCCATGTTATCCCGTAAATTAAAACTTGTATTGGTTCGAATAATTTTGAAAACCACTGATAACTTTGCCGGATGTACTGGTTTCGCACCCAGCGAAGGCCGTTCAAGACGCTCCAAAGATAAGCAATGCAATTGCACAGATCAAAAAGCCTTCTTCGGTTCCCTAAAGGCTTCAGAAACTACGCAGTCAATGGTCATGATCCCAAAAGCATTCAGCACTTCCGCTCCCTGATAGATCACCGTCTCCAGCTTCTCCACCACCAATTCCGCAACTCCCAGATTTCCTACTCCATCGGATATGGCCTGGGCGTTATTCAGCAAGCAGGATACGGAGGCGTGGCACAGCCGCAAGTGGACTTGATCCATATTGTGGAAGACCCCATGCACTTCCATCAAACAAACTCCAAAGCCCACCCCAACCACTACTCGGCACTACTAAAGCTAGGCTTCCCCAACATGAGCCGTGTGCAGAACATGGGAGCAGGCGTGTACTTCAACCCCTACGTGAAGATCAAAGACGCCAATTGCAATACCACCGTGGTGAAGTACGGCGTGGTGGCCCGGCACGTGGCGCTCCGGGACTTGGTACAGTGGAATTCCTTGTACATTGCCGGAAGGCTCCACAAGCCGGTGAAGCATATCTATGAAGTTGATGGACGGCTCCGAGCGGCCAACCAGTACAATTTGCAGAGCGTGTTTGCCCTAGCCATTCTTCTCTTGAGCAAGAAGTGTGTGCACGTGAGTCTTGGCCAGATCTTCGAGAAAATCGCCGCCATTTCCTATATGGGCGATCCCCGCATGTTGGTGGGCGGAGAAAACCCCAATAAGGTCAAGAACATTGTTTCTCGTCAGCACGCCTTGTTTGAACAGTTGTATGAGCAAGTCATTGCGCTCGCACAGGAGAAGGAGCTTCTCAAGAGGTCCGGCAATGTATACACTATCAATTTGACGCAGCAATCCACTGCTGCTATTTTGAACCATCTCCCGGAGAACTTCAAACGACGCTTGCTTTCTTCTTACAAGACCAAGTATCAGAAAGAGCTCATGCAGGATAAGAATGTGAGGATGTTTCTTAATGATGGCTCAATTGGCTCTTTTGACGGCTCAATTGGCTCTTTTGACGACTCTTTCAACGCTTTTGACGACTCTTTCGGTGCTTTTCACAACAGGTCAATTGACAACGACAGCCCCTACTTACAGGCCATCTCCTCAGACAAGTACTTGAGATGGACGCTACGCAACACGGTTCTGGGCATCATAGCATACCCTGCATTGATCCAATCCCTCAAAGGCATCTTCACTGCAGGCATAGCCAAATCTGCCAAGTACGCATGGGAAAAGAAGTTGAAAAGCATGAAGTGAATCCTTACATATATGTTAACAGAAGATGGGCTTTTCAATGGTATTTATTATGAACGAAGCTAGGAAGTGAAATCAATGATCGGGCGGTCAATTTCGAAGAGGCTACACGGAAAAGGTTTTGTCAAGCAGACGGAGCTTGAAGGTCTCTTTTTCCGGAGTTTTGGAGCACCCAAGAAGGTTTTTTGGCACGCTGTTCGGCTCATTCAACTTCCCAATGGACTCGGACAACGAGGGAAGCGTACGAATACCATTCCGGGGGTCAGGCGCATTGAATATGGATGGCACAGACTCGGCTCCTGTTCGAGACGTACACACCGGTGTGTAGGGTAAGTCTCTGACGTACGCGTACTTGTCGTGGTGCTTGTTGGGAGAGTCCTTTTCGTGCGAAGCTTGCTCAGGTTTCATCTCTTTGTGGAGATAAGGAGGCCTATTGTTGGCACCGTTGTACAGCGAATACAGCAGTGATGCTATCCGGAACTGGGAGTCAATGTTGTACATCTGGCGGGCATTGACGGGCCAGTTAGGCTGCTGGCCTCGGCTCTGCGGCGGGTGAATGTGGTTCATGGCCATTTGCGGCGGGCTCATCATAAACGGCTGTATTCGGGGGTCAGCCATTTCTGTGTGCCTCATGTGACCCATGCCGGCCATGGCCATGGGGTTGTTTTGCGGGAGAAAACACGAGTCGGTATTGATCCCCATGTGATTTTGCAGAGGTAAAACGGTAATTTCGCGGGTGCCATTGGTGAGAAAATCGCTGCGGTAAACGGCGGGATCCAAGTTGAATTTGAGGAGAATGGGATCCTGAGATGGCACCTCGCCACGGAGAATGCCGGACATTCTGTCCTGGGGGTTATAATATGCAATGAGATGGAGTTTTTCGCTTTGTTTTGTGGTGAGCGAGAAGCTCTGCTTGACAAGACCGTTGGGCTTGATGTTGCGGTCGGTGTCATGCTCGTGGTAAATGAGAAACGGGCCCTTGACTTTGGAAGCCAGCCAGTTTTTGCCGTCGGTCCAGCGCTTCATGCCCAACTTAGTCTCGTTCCAGGCGTAGATGGAGCCAGCGCAAATCAACTTGCGTTCCGCATCGTTTAGGCGGCGCTTGACTTGGGGGAGCACGTCCTGGCGAATTCCTTCGAGAATAAGAAGCGCATCTTTGAGGCCGAGAATGGACCCGTGGTATGTTTGGTTGGAGCCCATTATATCCGGCGGAGCACAGTACATCACGGAATAGAGGGGAAGCCGGGCGGGAGGGGAAGGGGACGTGTGGAGCTTAAGAGGGAATATGTTATCGGACACCAGTGACGGGGATGAGCATTTATAGAGGCGGTGGGAGACAGACAGGTCACTGGGAACAAACAATGGCGAGTGCAGAAAAACAGAGGTGAATAGAGAGAGCGAAAAAGGCTACAAATGAACCGTGAATAAGGTTTTTACAAGACAGCATCTAGATATCTGGGCAGGCATTATAGCGCATGGCTATTGTTGGAGCACTGCTGCAGAGCGTTCAGGCAAGAAAAGAACCAGAACAAAGGTTCCGCAGATCATCTTAATTTAGAATGACTGTCGCAGTTTAATTGCGCATTGCATTGCGTCCGTGATGGGCCAACGGGCCGAATCTGAGAGGTTTTCACTGCGGTGCACTACCAGCCTGAATGGTTGGGGAGAATGGGGGCGTGGGTGAATGGGCATAGTTGGGTGTTGGGGGGTGAGCGCTTCTCAAACCCTCGTTGGGGCGCATGGTTTAAACAATGGCTGTGGGCCATCGTGTGATATAGCCTTGGTTCATGAGGCGCAACGAAACTAGGTGGCTTTGAAAGAAAAAAAGTACATGGGGGGTGTGGGTTTTTCTGCAGGAGCAGTGAAAGCTAAAGCAAAAAAAAAAAAAAGAGAGGGAGAGAGGCGAAGGAAATTTTACTTTGCAAAGCCCAGTGCCTCGCCTATCCCGTGTATGGCGCCGTGTATGGTGGAAGTGTTTTGTTGAGATGACACTCTTTTGGTCTGCCGTCTGATGCGTCAGGCCACGCGAGAATGAGGCTGCAGGACTCAGCCACCGCCGGACGGTCACGGCTTATCAGTGTTTGGATGCCAAGAAGACCATGGCAGTTACGAAGAAGCTAGAGCTTTAAGTGCATGAAAAGAGCAGGAGAGATGGCTAAGAAAAAAAAAGTTGCAAACCACGCCAAATAGGCTTCCAGAAGCTTCTTTAAGGGGCGTTTGAGACACTCGGCTAGACTAATGGAGTCCTTGTTCGTGAAAATGTTGCGCGATGCAGCCAATGACTAAGAGAATTCCTCGGGCTACAGCGGAATACGGGTCGAAATGGTGGGCATGGCTGGGGCATGGGGGCGGCATTTTTGGTGGGCCTGGTGGATGTTGGCAGTGGTGATATAATGACATGGTGCGCTCAATGGTTGGGCATCGGCAAGACTTTCCACGCGGGACATTGCGGTGGACGGATGTGCACTGAAGCACGAGCCAAGCACAGATCAAAGGTTGAAGCTTGGCTTCTTGCAGTTCGATATGGGTGGGCTCATGCACGGCTAAAGCTGCACTGTACGGGGGGAACAGTGGGCACGTGGCGGGCCGTGTGCAGGAGCCATCTATGTTGATATAAGCTCGATCTAAACTCTGATTCAAGGTGAAAATCCCCTGTGGCATAAACACCATGGGGCAGGTTGCATTTGCCCGAGTGCAGGAGGCATCAATGGCAAGTACGGTTACCACCCATAACCGCTGCAATTGAACTTCCGATGGAGCAGGTGCCGAACTGTCAAGGCACGTTATGGAGAGCATAGGCCAGGGTGAGCCAGAGACAAAGCCAAAAGCATAGCGGAAAAAGCGGAAAAAGCCAAAAGGTTAAAAGGGAAACCAAAAAGAGGATGAAAAAGCGAAGCTAAAAGGGAAACCAAAAAGAGGATGAAAAAGCGAAGCTAAAAGGGAAACCAAAAAGCGGATCAAAAAGCGGATCAAAAAGCGAAGCTAAAAGGCAAATCTAAAGCCTGCCAAAGGGCAAACCTAAGCCTGCCAAAAGGCAAAGTTAAGGCTGCCAAAAGGCAAAGTTAAGGCTGCCAAAAGGCAAACCTGACGCAGCCAAAAGACAAACTTAAGGCAGGCAAAACACAAACCTAAGGCAAAACACAAACTTAAGGCAAATCTAAAGGCAAATCTAAAGTCAATCATAAACCTTAACCAAAATTAAATCAAACCCAATGCAATCCCTATCAATGTCAATGCATTCCCAATCAATGTCAATGCATTCCCCAATCAATAAAACCAACTCTCTACAGAAAGTAATATGTTGGGAGCCCCCTGGAACCCCTTGACGCTCCTGTAAGCCCCTTAGCGCTCCTGTAAGCCCCTTGGCGCCGACGGGAACTCTTGAAAACCCCATAAAAACTCCCAGCAACCCTTGGGATCCCCCATGGGAGCCTGCTGGGCAACTCTTAGATTATATGCAGCTGCAGTCGTCCGGCAGATTTTACCTCGTCAGAACTTATCGGACACCTTATTAGACATGATGGGCAAAAGGCTATTCACTGCGTGACTGACGAAATTGAGACTTTGCCTGTGCAGAGGTGGCACCAAGCAGTTATGCGTGGCTTCAGGCTAGCATTGGTTTAGCCCCACTCAAAAATGACACAATGCATTGGGAATCAGCACAGCCGCATTGTGTGGGAATAAGCGCGAGCCGCTATTGTTCATGGCGAGGCATTTGCCGCGTTTGCGGTGACATGATTCCGTGATGGCTACATGCCTGGTGACGTAGAAGTCACTGGCGAGGAATTCTATTCTTAATTTCCTCGAAGACGTGACCAGCCACCGTGGCCGCAGCAAAGGCCCGTGCATCCAAGCAAGTCTACCCTCCTCGCACGCTGAATGCCCCCGATGCTACATCAGTACACCCGTGCGTTTATTAGCATACATTTCCCACTCGCTTAGTCCTTCTTCACCACCTCACACCAACCTACTACACACTCAGCTCACACTCCACCCCTGCTAAACACCCCTTACCCACCACCTCCACTACTACCCCCCTCCCCCACTTTTCTAACCCAGTTCTACGTCTGACCACGTAAACTACTTCAATTATACATTATATATTACTTCTACCTTAGGCCACATTATTTGGCTGCTTAATTCTGGTTCTGCTTCCTCCTTCAGTTTCTCATGCCGCCAAGGGGTTACCACAAAGAGTCGGCCTCAGAAACAGAGACAAAATCGGGCGCAACGTCTAGAGCTGCAAATAAGGCTCGCCACGCGGTGGCCGCTGCCGCACAGCTTGAGCTCTTGTCCAAGCACATCCACTCCAACGGCCCCAAAGATAAGCCGCCAATCGACCCGTTGGACTTCTCATCTCTTCCCGATACGGCTCTCAGTAACTACAACCGCAAGTATGGCCTCAACCTTCCGCCGGTGCAGAGCATCAACGACAACATTCTCCAGTCCGAAATTGGAAAAAAGACCTATAGCGCCCGGAGGTCTGCGGGCCAGAACAAGATAACCAAGCCGGAGTTGGCGGAGCACGTGCAGAAGCACTTTTCGCTGATGACCGTGAAGGAGAACGAGGTGATTTCCAATTTTTTGTATAAGGTTAAGAACCAGGATAAAGACTTTAAGTTATTGTTTTGATGGGACTTTAAGTTATTGTCTTGATGGGACTTTAAGTTATTGTTTTGATGGGAGCTTTATAGTTGACTGATATTTGGGCTTTTCATGTGTGTGAACTCCATCGGGTGCTAATCAGGACTGGCATTTGGGCATTTTGGCGTTGTTGCATATGGAATGCTGGCATGCTGGCATTCTGGCATTCTGGCAATCTAACAATTCTGGCATTGTGGCATTATGGCATTATGGCATTATGGAAATATGACATTTCTGTCCTGCATTGTGGAGAGATCATTCCTGCCAAGACACCCGGATCTTCTCGGAATTGGTGACGAATTAGGCCTCTTCTTATGTCAACCTTTACCTTTACCGTTTACTCTGACCCGAGTATCTATGATGAGGTCACTGTGGCTATTAGACTGAGTTTGGTGATGCGTGACACTGAATACAATTGAACTACATGACATTGAATGCAATGGAACTACGTGACTCTAAATGCAATTTACCCACGTGACTCTAAATGCAATTGAACCCCGTGACTCTAAATGCAATTGATCCACGTGACTCTAAATGCAATTAACCGCGTGACATTGAATTTGAAAACATGTCGCCGGTACATTTCGAAGACAAGTTTACGGGATGATGAAGCATATGCGAAACATTGGCACTTGTCTACAGTTGTTGCAGTGTATTTCAAAACCATTCAAACCAGCGCGAAATGTTTCGAACCACACTAGCAACATTAAACAAATTCAAAAAGTTTCGTATCCCTTTGCACAATCTTTCGAACAAAGGGCATAATGTTCACCAATTTTTATTAGAATTCAATTGTGAAATTTTAAATCTGGATTATTGCCTTTTATGTATTGGGAGTTTTACAGTACCATTAAGGGTCAAAGCAGCGGAACCGAACGGATGTCCTTGTGAACTTATATACAACACCTTGGTTTTCCGAAATTCTGAATTATTTTGATTATTTTGATTATTTTGATTATTTTGATTATTTTTGAATTTTTGATTATTTTTGAATTTTTGATATTTTTTGAATCTTTGATTATTTTTGAATTTTTCATTATTTTTGAATCTTTGATTATTTTTGAATTTTTCATTATTTTTGAATTTTTCATTATTTTTGAATCTTTGATTATATTGAATTTTTAATTATTTTTGAATTCTTGATCATTTTTGATTTTTTTGATTATTGGTTGGTTTAACTTTGCTAGTGTCCATTCTGTCTGGTTCAAATATTCTGCCGCGCTGGTTTGAATAGTCTTGAAATCTGTACCTGACCTTGAGTTTCGCACGGTCAGTTCTTCTGCAGTACTGACGCGTCGCACCCGCTAACACTTGAGCATCAAATGAACACGATACTCCTACAATGAAAGCATCCACAATTGCCGTACATTGGCACGACGATAACCACCCCATCTATTCCCTTGATTTCCAACCAAATGCCAAGAACAGTGGTCAGGCTTCCAAGCGTCTAGCCACTGCGGGAGGCGATAACAACGTCCGCATCTGGCGGGTGCAGTACCCCAAGAACGATGAAGAAATCTCCATAGAATACCTCTCCACGCTCCGAAAGCACACTCAGGCAGTGAATGTGGTCAGGTTCGATCCCATGGGTCAGATGCTTGCTACGGGTGGGGATGATGGCTTATTGGTGATTTGGGTGCTAGCGGATAAGATCATCTCCGAATTTGGCCATCAGGATGACGACGTACTGGAGTCGTGGGTTGCTCGGTATGTGTACAATACGAACCTGGAAATATATGACTTGGCATGGGCTCCAGACTCTCTGCACATTGTCACAGGTTCCATGGATAACACGGCCAAGATCTACTCGGTGCAGGCAGGGCAGCTATGTGAATTGGCCAACCACTCCCATTATGTGCAGGGCGTCTCTTGGGACCCGTTGAACGAGTACTTGGCCACTCAAAGTGCAGATCGGTCGGTGAGTGTGTATAACTTGGGCTTCGACTCGAGTCCCAGCCCGGCCTTGCTCTACAAGGCTTCGAGGGCCGAGTTGCCTGTGGGCAAGTTATCCAAAAGCTCCGAGTCCTCTTGTGGTGTTGTGGTTGAGCTTGACAAACCGAAAAAATCCACCGCCTTGTACCACTCGGAAACGCTTCAATCCTTCTTTCGCCGACTAGCGTTTTCTCCTGATGGCAGTATGCTTCTCACTCCTCTGGGGGTATTCAAAAACCACGAAGAGAAGGGGAAGATTGAGAAGGACGCAGAAAAGGACGAAAAGAGCGATCTCCTGGATGATACGCCCATGTCTCTCAACACCGTGTACATCTACATTCGGTCTGGGCTCAGCCGGGCGCCGGTATGCCACCTTCCAGGGCTAGCGAAGCCGGCCATTGCAATTGCATTCAACCCAAACACGTACAAGCTTTCAGGCGAGAAGCCTGTTTTTCTATTGCCCTACAAAATGGTGTTTGCAGTTGCTACACAGGACTCTGTGATTATCTACGATACAGAGCATTTGCTGCCGTTAGGAGTGGTGTCGAACCTTCACTACTTGACCATTACCGATCTTTGCTGGGAACGGGATGGGCTGCTGATTTTGGTGTCTTCTGCCGAGGGGTTTTGTTCCGCCATTATGTTTGAGCCGGAAACCTTTGGGCCTTTAGCAGATGCAACAGAAGAGACGCCGAAGAAAGGAGCGGAAACGATACTAAAAGCAGAAGCAACGGAAAAGACGCCGAAAAGAGATGCAACGAATAGGGATATAGGCTCGGGTTCGACCTCAGCCGCTCCTACTGATATGAAGAGCGCTATCTCTTATTCAATATCCAACCTCAAGATTGCTGATCCAATTCCTACAGTGAAGAAATCTGATCCAATACCTACTGTCAAAAGTGCCGACCAAATACCTACTGTCAAGAGTGCTGACCCAATATCTACTGTCAAAAGTACAGATCCACAAATTATAGAAGAGTTGCAAGTTTCACTGCAGGAGCCTGTGGCAGAAGTGGACATCGGTGAAAAGTCTTCAGAGAATATACAGATCCAGCCCAATGCAGGTGTATCGACTGAACCAGTTTCTTCAGACAATAGGATGGTAACTCAATCGATGCTTGACCAATTCATGGCAAAGACTTTTGTGGCGCCAGCTTCTCCAGTGCCTCAGTCACCTCAAGCTGAAGAAGCGTCCAAAAGATCCGCTGAGCATTCGGAACATGAGCCAAAGAAAAAGCGCATCACCCCTACAGTTGTTGAGAAACGGGAATAGTTGACAGAACCAAGGCTTTTATATGACCTCTATGGCAATACACTACAATAGATCATATGTTGTGATTGTGAATAGTAGATTCAGAAATCATGTTGTAGATCGTGAATAGTAGATCATATGTTGTGATCGTGAATAGTAGATCATATGTTGTGATCGTGAATAGTAGATCATATGTTGTGATCGTAAATAGTAGATTTAAAGATCATTGAAGAGCAGGCTCAGTGAGGGTCTTTTCAAGTCTCTTTCTAGCTTTCAATATCATCTCCACTTTTCTGTTGTGTAGGGAATTGGCGTTTTCATCACCCAGGCCCAAATCGCCATTTTCATCGGCCTTGGCTATAATCTCAGGCGTAATGTCATATCTCTCTAGTAAGCTACCTGACCCTTTGGAATTTTCCAGAGAAGTAGCTGGGCGGGTATTTTCACCACCTGTGTTTCCCATGCTTCCGCTATTGGCGCTTCTAGCACTACCGGCGTTTCCGGTGCTCCCACTAACAGGCTGGCTCCGCCCCGATTCGCCCGGTGGAAATGGCAAACTGCCCGTCTCCATATATGCATTGACGGTATCCTCCACATTTCCCGTTCTTTCCAAACTGTAGACAATTTGAGATCTCGTGAGCTGCGGTCCGATGGCCTGCACGATTTCCACCATCGAGTCGTTGACGTGGCGACGAGGAGTCCGTCTGGAACGAGCCAGAGCGGTGGCGGCATCGACGCCCAGAGAAGACGCTTGGTTCTGCGCAGGGTCGGGGATGTTGAACTCTTCAGGAACGGATTGCGGGATGGGAGTGATGATCCACCGCAACACCAAGAACGTCACTGCCAACACGGCCACAAACACTAGTGTAGAGGTATCCATTGCGGTGGTAGCCAGATCGACTTCGCGTAGATATGTGGCGATCTATGCAGGAGAATCATCACCTGATGTCTGCCACCAATAAATGAATACCCCAAAAGTTGCAGTAGTGTGATTGATTTCAATCAAGAGTAGGGGTAATAGGTGATGATGAGATAGAGTGTGGGTCGGCGGAGTATGACAAATGACACTTTGAAAAAAGTGTAAGAATACCTTATTCAGCAGTAAACTTAACGAAATGAATGTCGGAACATATTGTCAAATCCATTGCCGAATCCATTGATGAAACATTGATGAAACATTATTGAAAAATTATTGAAAAATTGTCAAAATTATTGTCGTAAACTTATTATTGGTGTTATTATTTGTGGCCTTATGTGGCCTTATATGGTCTGGTGGCTTCTCACTGCTTGAGTTGACACTCCATATCCGCACAATTCCGTCAATGTCATGCGTAAAGAGACTAAACATATAAATACAATACAAGACCAAAAATCAGAAAGCACCGATATTGAGCTAAGATTTTAACCAAGTCATAAACCGTATAGACTTTTGAATCTGACCAGAACAGAAGCAAATTAAGAGGTTATGATGTATCCATGGCTTGGAGCCCCACACCCATACGGCCATGCGCGCACGTGATCCCTTATCACCAGCCACCAATACTACGCAACCCACCGATCTAACCTACACCACTGCACAACTACACCATATTCTTTACACCACTGCCATTTGACTTGAACACCACCACACCACTACCACACTAAAATATTACATACAACATTACCATACAACACTACCATAAAACACCATTATCCATAACATGTCCAAGAAATCAAGAGACTTTCTCGATACCTTCATTTCTATCGACAAAAATGGAATCTTATCGACAGACACTGAAACAGACTCCGAGTCAGAAACAGACTCCGAGTCAAAAATAGAACCCGAGCCTCTTCATGCTAGCACTGAGGCACTCTACCTGCATTATTGCTCCAAGTACTTGAAGTTCACCGACGATAATCCCACCACTTCTCATGCAGTGGCACACTTTGCAGATGTCCTAGAAAGGGCAGGGTTTGAGTACAAGACAGAAAAACAAAACTTCCACATCCCTCAGAAGGGGGGCTCTTTCTACACAACCAGAGGCGGCCAGTCGTTGGTGGCGTTTGTGGTAGGAGGCAAGTGGCAGCCGCTGAAAGGCATAGGAGCAATAGGCAGCCATGTGGACGCCATTACGGCCAAGTTGAAGCCTGCATCCATCAAAGAAAATGTGCTGGGATACCAATTGCTAGGCGTGGCTGCTTATTCTGGTGCTCTCAACCATTTATGGTTGGACAGGGACTTGGGAATCGCAGGCTCGCTCTTGGTGAAGGACGGAACAAAAGTGCGTTCTCGCCTAGTGTCTTCTGGCCGCCATGCGGTGTGCAGAATCCCTTCGTTGGCCCCTCACTTTGGAGCTGCATCGGCTCCCTTGCCCTACAACAAGGAAACGAAAATGGTGCCAGTGATGGCGTTGGGCCTGGAACCCTTGGCTACGCCCGAAGAGAAGTCTGCCCCTCTCTATGGAAAGCATTCTTTATCGCTCCTCAGGTACGTGGCAAAACTTTCGCAGGTGTCTGTGGCGCAGATTATCCAGCTCGACTTGGAGTTGTTTGACGTGCAGAGTGCCACACGGGGAGGACTTGATTTTGAGTTCATCTATGCTCCGCGGATCGACGATCGCTTATGCTCTTTCGGAGCCATCCACGCGTTGGCAGAGCATGCGTCTTCGCGGGACTTGAGCGAATGGGATGGCTTCTCCGTGGTGTTTCTTGCCAACCACGAGGAAATCGGAAGTGGCTCTCGGACTGGGGCCAAGAGCAACCTTCTCAATTCGGTTGTGGAGCGAGTGTTGCTGGACAAGGGCTTTGGCAGCTCACACTTGCCCGTGGTGTATGCCAATTCGGTCATTCTCTCTGCTGATGTGACGCATGCGCTCAACCCAAACTTCACCGAAGCATATTTGGAGGGACACGCGCCCACGCTCAACAAAGGCCTCACGATCAAATTGGATGCCAACGCCCGCGTGATGACCGATCTGGTGGGCGTGATTCTCCTCACGAAGATTGCCCAAGCCAACAACTTAACGTTGCAACAGTTCCATATTCGAAATGATAAGCCTTCGGGAGGAACCATCGGTCCCATGTTAGCAGTGAACACGGGCGCCCGGGTTATCGACGTTGGCTTGCCTCAGCTCAGCATGCATAGTATACGTGCATCTACGGGGTTTAGGGATGTGGGGCTTGGCGTGGAGACGTTTCGGGCTTTTTTTAACGACTGGAGAGGGGCCCTAGATGACATAGAGTGCAGCTAGCGTTGGCTAATGTAGTCGCAAATGTTTATACGAGATCCCCGTCCTACTTGGACCCAGGTGCATTGAGGAATGATAAAACCCGCGTTGCATGGTTAGGAAATGTTAGGAAATGTTATGAAATGTTTGGATGGAGAGTGCATGTGGACCGCCACTGCATCCAAACCACGCAATTCCCCCACATTCAGCGGCACCTACGGCACACATGGAAAGCGTGTCATTAAACTAGAGAACCCACAAGCGTGACTATGAAAAGTCACCCTGTTTGGGAAATAAGCGCAGGGTGAAGAACGCTGATCACCGGTTTCGAGGCCCGGCCCAAGAAGATGACGTTATGCCCCGAGCACCGCTCTTCGTACAGGAATGACGCCATGTGCGCGTTTCAGGCTTACTTCGCATTCCTACTCTACGGACATGAGAAACCATTCACACAGGAATGTTAGGTTTATGGTATTACATACTGACTAGATCACGTTTAATAATTATGGATTAATGCGACTTCAGTAATGAGCGAACATCACTCCATATTAACATCTAGAACTCAGTTTTCATTAGAATCTGGATATCGCCTTCCCCCGAACCACAATAGTAAACAGCTCTACTCCACTAGAGCCACGAGAGCATCGAAAAAAGCAACATGGCACACACGACAAGCGAGTTTTTGGAAGCTGGCACTTGTGCCCCGTGGTTTGCGAGTGAGTCGTATGTCAGCTGCGACCTCGTGCTTGTGCTGGTTGAGTTAGCCGTTAGAGTATCGTTGCCCAACGACAACATAACAGACTCGTTGGTGCCCAGGTTCGAGCTATCAATAAATGTCAGGGAGGGAATCTTCGTGATTTGCTGAAGACCCAGTAGAAGGGAAATGGTGGGGGCGACTGTGGGAATGGTAACGTCGGAATCAAGCACAAGAGACATGTTGTAGTGTAAGGGCTATGAGTATATATGTGAGTAAAGTAAAATGTGGCGTGGGAAAAGAAGTGTGGAGTGAGTAAAACAAATGTGACGTGAAGATGCGAAACGGTGGGAATCCGACAACTATATATCGTGGCCCGTGATACGCACTTTCAGGTGTGATTGAGGTATGTTATAATTGGCAATGTGATTTGCGCAACACGTCTGCGGAATGCATGAGCATCTGTTACCCCTGACCAGCATGCCGGTTCCACGCACACAAGGCAAAAGAAATTCGCTCGTGAATATACGGGGCCTTCAAAGTGGCCCCACAAGTCCCTTGAAGATAGTGTGTTTTTTTTTACAGATCTTGTGTTTGGAAGATAATAATAGCAACACGATGCTTAGGGATATTACAAGCAACTCGTGTCCTGGCCTTTTGTCGTTTAATGTGAACAATGCGGTACGGTACATAGTAAAGTGATGTACGGTACATAATAATGTGATGTACGGTACATAGTAAGGACTATACAGGTATATAATGTTGCAAAGAATAATGTACCAGTAATAAGAATGGGGTGCGAAGGCACGTAATATCGTAAATGTGATAGGATAGAATGATACTTTTACACCAAAAATAGACACTTGACTATGTGATGGATGTGTGATAAGAGTAGATACAGGTAGTCTGAGGTAGTCTAGGTCTCATATCGATATCGTGGAATCGGAATCACGCCATCGGGACCATGGTATCGTAGGTAGATCATAGAGTTATGCAAGAATAGTGGAATGATATACATAACACATCATGACGAGTGAGAAAAATTCTCTGCTTCTGCATGGATACAGCATATAATAAATTACTGTGGGCAATATCTTACTAAAAGACACGCAAATGCGCGACTCAAATAGGCCAACGAAACCGTTTTAAACGGGGGCTTACATTCTTGGGGTGAAACTTTGAACTTGGCAGTTCCTCTGTGGAGATGAAACCTTTCTAGCGTTAGTTGTAGAGCGCTTATCTGGGTCTACTACCTTATTTACACCGCCCAGCATCACATAGCCCCTGCACTGCATTCGCGTTCGCTGTGCGCGGATTAAGATCTTCAATCGCAGAATGTGACTCTTAACAATGCATCGATCTCAAATATTGGTTCTCGTTTAGGTTTTGATTTCCATCGATTTCTTGATTGTCAACAATTTCTCGATAATTTATTGGTACTCGTCTAGGTACTCATAGATTCTTGGCACTCTTCTTGGCACTCTTCTTGGTACTCTTCTTGGCACTCTTCTTGGCACTCTTCTTGGTACTCTTCTTGGTACTCTTCTTGGTACTCATCAATTCTTGGTTCTCATGGGTACTTAAGATTTCGTCCATGCTTAAGATTTTGTCGGTGTCATGGTTATCATCGATGCTCTAAACATTGTCGATATAGGTGACGTCGTTTGATTTTCTATCGCCATTTTTCACCCATTGTTTAATCGTGCGATCCGGCTTCGGGTAATCCAGCCTGCACACAACATTAGTCTTGACCACGGGTTCAAGTCTAATAAAGAGTCTCGTAATCGGCGCTATTGTTTCTCCGGAAGACTCGCATCCACGACTGCGCGGCTAATTTTTTCTTGAATTCCAAGATCTTCTCTACAGAGGGAGGATCTACCGCAGTGTAGTCATGCGAGAAGTCCGACGTCACTGGCTTAAGGTGATCGCTTGGTGTCACCGCGGGAATGACAGGATTTCCTGTAATAAGCCCCTCGGTCTCAACTCTCATTGAAGATGGGTTTCTGGCCATTTGCGCTGCACTGCGCCGATTGGGCAAGGAGGCGTCTTGCGAAGCGTCTGGTGACATGAGGCTCACATTGTTTCTTTGCAGAACAGAGTCAGTTCCGCCGTAACTAGTGCCCGAATTGTAACCCGAGTGAAACGAAAAAACAGACGAGCTATCGTCAAAAACTGACCCCATTTCCTCCAAAGTTAAGCCCTTGGTCTCAGGAAACAAAAAGTGAACGCACAAGAATGACAACACACACGAGGTGGCCGGAATCAAGTATGTTTTCCATTTGATCACATCCAACAAAATGGGCGTCATTTCACCCACCACAAAGTTGAAAAGCCAGTTTGTCGCAGTCGAAGCTGCTGCTCCTTTGGAACGAACCAGATTAGGAAGAACCTCATTCATCATCCACGGGATAGGACCCCAACTGGCTCCAAACGCTGCATTGAAGATAATCACAAATGCCACCACCGTTAACGGCGTCCAGGTGTCGTCCAAGAAAAGCGAATAGGCAATTGTAAAGAGCGATATGGCCATGACAACCGCGCCTGTCAACAACAACGGCTTGCGACCCCACGAGTCCACGAGATACCATGGGGGTATCGTACTCGCAATGTAAACCAAAGAGTTTATTCCCGTCATGAAAATGGCCGAGCGGCCAACCCAGCCTGCACTCTCAAAAATCATGGGCGCATAGTACGACACTATGTTGATACCGTTCATTTGCGCGAACATCTGGGCAAAACAAGCGATTGACAACCGTTTTGTATAGCGCGTGAACAAGTAGCGGTACGAGCGTTCACCACCCTCGACTCTCTGGATCAACACATTCTCCTTGATTTGCCGGAACTCGAACTTGGCCACCTCGTCCTCGATGATTCCATCTGCATATAAGTCGCTGATAACAATCATGCCCTCAATATCATGGTCATGGTCTAACAACCACCGAGGTGTCTCCACGATAAGGAAACTGCCAGCGAAGAGCAATGCACCCATCACACACTGGACAAACAAAGGTGCTCGCCACGACCAGTCGTTTTGCAAGAACGAGAATGCATAGTCCACCCAAATGCTAGTAGAGTACCCCACAATATTGCCAGTAAACTCCAAGCAAGCATAGAAGCCACGGTCTGATGGGGGCGAGATCTCTGCCTGATAACATGGAATGATGGTTGTGAGAAAGCCAATTGCAATTCCTCCTATCAAGCGGCCAGCGCCGAGCACAAAGATATTGGGCGAGGTGGCCTGGATCAAGCCTCCCACCACGAAAATAAAGGAGCCATAGCGGATAGTCTTGCGACGACCAATCTTGTCACCGACCTTTCCGGCCTCAAAAGATGAGAAAAGAGCACCGATTTCCAAGATGGCAATCATTGTACCCACAGCAGCGGGGCTGGGGTTGTTATAGTAGTTCTTGAAGTAGACGTTAGTCAACAACGACGACATGAGGCCCTGCTCAAACCCAAACAAAAACACACCTAGCGACACAAAGATCGATGTGAAGTTGAGGAGGGCCTTCCCCACGAAAAACGAGTCTTTGACTTGATGCAGCATGAGAGGGAGTGTAGTTGGAGACGGATCGGAATTCAGCAAGGGTCGCGGTGACGATCTAGGACGGACTGTATAGTGCGGCCAACAGAGGCCAAGGTCAAGCATCACATCTTGGCCAGAATTTCAATTCTTGAGTACTGCAATATGGTAATTCTGATTCTTTGAGTACTATGATACTAGGATTCAGCCATTGATATTGTGTGCGGTCGAAAGTGGGGCGGAATGATCATAGCCGTTGGCACGGGATTAGAGGCTGTACAGTCTCCACAACAGAAGCGCGGAAACGTGAGCATTATGGGGAAAGATAAACGTGCACCAGAAAAAAACGAGCACCAGAGAAAAGCGAGCACCAGAAAAAAACGAGCACCAGAGAAAATAGAGCACCAGAAAAAAACGTGAGCACAAGAAAGATAACGAGCGGCCTTGCCTTTTAAGTACAACGGTGCGCCCTATTCCTTCTTTCAAAACTCTATTTAAACTACTGAAACAACATCCCTTTTGCATATGAATTGAATCGGAGATAGCCTCTTGCACATTTGACTGGAGACAATTTGTGAGTACAACAAAATATACTTCCAGAGCGTTGTGTTCAGCCATCAATAACAAAACGTAAGTATGTAATTTGAGGAGACCAAACTACGCTTGGCTCATACTCACACAATGTTCAACTAAGGAAGTTAGATACAAGGCTTAGTACAGTGTTTTTCAAATTATTCAAACCACCCTAGAAATTAATTCAAACTAATATTTCAAGTTTCGTGCCCTTGAATTTTCTTTCAAACCAAATACAAGTTGTTGTATATAGGACAACATGGAGGCTAGTGATTCGTTTTGACCCTTGACTCTCAAATGTACATGAGACAAATCTTCAGTTTTAAATTTCTGATTTTAATTCTAATAAATTTCTGATTTTAATTCTAATAAATTTCTGATAAAAGTTGACATCATGCCATTTGGTTTGAAAGATTGTGCAAAGTGAAAACGTTTTGAATTATTGGTTTGAAGAATTTTATCGCACTGGTTTGAATGATATTGAAAAATACTGTGGACCTATGCAAGCCCCTTTAGAGCCCCCTGCTAAGCCGGGTTCGATGAAACGGGGCTTAATGCGTGCAGGATGCACCCTTCAGGAAAGGTTGCATTAATATTGCGAAACGATTAACTGGCCCTTGGGATCCTGTGCCACGAAACTTACATCTTTTTAGTCATAATTCTTTATTAGTCACTTGTAGAAATATTATTTAAATCGATTAGCTAAATTTTTCATGTCAATTACAACAACATGGCACCGGCAAGAGCAACGGCACCAGCGGCAAGACCAGCTTGGGCAGCACCAGCCTCGTAAGAGGAGACAGTTGGAGCTTTAGTGGCCTTGCACTCAACACCCTCAGCACAAGAAGTGATGGTCACCAAAGTGGAGTGCGACTTGACAACGGTGGCGTTGGCTGCTGGGGCAATTGGGGCAGGGGTTGGGTGGCACTCGACACCCTCGTCACAAGAGGTGATAGTAACCAAGGTGGAGTGGGAACTGGTAACGGTAACCTCTGCTGGGTCTGCAGAGCTGCTAGAGGCAGTGGAAGAAGCTGGGACGGTAGGGTCAGATGCGGCACCAACAACGTCCAAGGTGATAGTAACACCTTCTTTACCATCTGGACACCCATTTGAGCTCAAGAGGTAACCAAAGTTCTCGACAGGGCATGCATGGAACTCAGTACTTTGTTTGTTGAATCTCAAGTGGCCGTTCTCGATACCGAAGTCCTTGCTGTGGTCCTCAGTGGAGAGCAGGAGACCTTCACGAGAAATGATGACTTCCTTACCTTGAGAGATAAGGTATCCAGAAGGCTCTTTCAAAAGGAAAGAAGCAATCTCACCTCCAGTGACGAAACCAAGAGTATCGTCTTTGACCTCGACGTTGTAGGTGAATCTGTCACCTCTACCGACAAGGGAGAAGGTTTGGTCAGCAGAAACCATAGCGGCAAGCGAAAGGAGAGCAGTTAAAGCAAGCATTGTTGTAAGGAATGAAATATAGAGAAGACAAAATTAGGAGGCAAAATACCTGCCTTATATATACTTTTGATCTGTTGCTTTTTCGTGGGACAGAAGCTTTCATGCATATGGAGTGCTATTATTAGTTTACATTTGTTCAAGATGCATGTTTTTTCGCGCCTCGATGCCTGCACGTGGACCCCGAATCGGACAGTTTCCCAGCAGCTTCTGGAAAGAAGTACTTGCTAAGCATCACCAGCGCTTCTATTTAGGGGCACACATTGGCGCCATACATTTATGACATCATGTGTTTAGAGGGGTGCACCACCGGAAATAGAAACACTTACAAGCGACCAAGTGCAAACACCATTAGCAAATTCAAGCATTAACGCCCGAACACGAGAAACAAACACAGGCAACGAAAGCTTAAGCGGCGAAAACAAAGTCCAAAAACGGCGGAAATGAAAACGGCGGAAAATAATAGGTGCATATCCATGTTCATGCAATTTTCACACATTGTCACAGGCGCTAAATAGCAGAGCGAAGTCGAGTAAGTTGAAAAGCTTGTGTGGGGTTCAAAACCGATGTACGCAGGTCCGCAACCAGGACCCACTGAAATCCCATCACGAACTGCATATCGCCGCGTTTATAAGCATTGATGCATGTTTTTGTTATTGTTAATGACCGACACACATGCAGGTATGAAGACGATTTTCAGCTGCACAAGTGAAGTGGCCATGCATAGAGAGTATCTTACCACTTATTACCACGGGTATTTTATTTTCAGTGTTTCTACGTTATTGTACCATGAGAGATCGAAATTGGGGGAAGGGAAGGCTTTAAGCTTGGAAAAAAAATTATGAGCGAAAGTAGAACATCATGAGATTCCGAGATTATATGAGATCTCGAAATCACGGCATGAGAAAATAGAAAGACGAAGCATTTACTGGTTACCGAGAGATTTGTTGCGGCTATATCTGCATGACACGTTATTCATTTCTGCGCGAAACAGTTGCAGGATAAACAAGCCGTTAATTTCTGCCTGAGTTCTGGAGTATTGAATACCTGTACTGGCAAGCAGTAACTACCCGTTGCAATTCGAACCCCGTGCCATTTTTGACTGGCTCAATAGCGTCCGTAAAGTGGAGACACTTGGCAGCCTGCACATTACATGGTGCTACCGTTTATGACATGTGTCTTAAAAGAGAGACAATTGACGGAACCTTAATTTTTATGGACCTGGGAATTGCACGAATTGATAATTGCTATGACTTTGCCGTGATGGTTTGTTCTAGTTTGTCTTGGGTAGTCCACGAGACTACGAATTGGCAGTGGTGTTCACGGCTGAAGTAATGATCTGATGTGCGATTTGACAATAGAGTGAAAGCCAGGAAGACGGCATATAAGACGCACCTGGACGGCGTGCCAAAAATAGATAGAAACTCGTGCCACGAGCGTTGCTGGTTAACCAGCTTGGAGCGGAGGTTATGAACGAGGTGGTATGCTTAAGCGCGACTTAGCAAGCGCTGAGCGCGACTTAACAAGCGCTGAGCGCGAGTGTGATTGAGCCATGGCTCATAACCATGCTTCTTTTTTAGGTGGCTTGGCCAGGATACCATGTGCATTCCAGGACCCAGGGAGGGTCCCATGCAGGGGAGGGTTAGGACAAGCTTGTGCTTGTACATGGCAGCTTAGCCGGCTTCAGCATTGATCAGTGTTGCATTGGAGTGTAAGGGCACACTACCCAAAGACGATGAAGCTAGCGGTGCGCGGTCGTAGAATTGCACCATTCAAAGGACCTGCCACCCAAGCCAGCCGTTGAAGCGTGCGAAGTGCGATCATGACTATTACGAAGCAATGCGGGGATCGATCTGGACAAAAAGCAGGCCATTCTGTCTGACTTGACCAGCTCTGAAATAACCACTGGAACTGGAATAGTGGAATAGTGGAGTAGTGGAATAGTGGAATAGTGGAATAGTGAAAAAGTGGAATTAGCTACCGGATTCAGCTATCCCATTTAGGTAGTATCTACTACCTCATGTCCATATCAAATAGGGTCACTGAATAAAGACTTGCTTACAGAAATAATGTCTTTGGCACCGTCTAGTAGTCAGTGGGTTACTCTTGTATCGACTAGAATCTCAATTTCGAGCCCTGCAATCATTGGATAGTTATGTAATTCATGCCGTACAATGATTGGTTAGGTGCAATTCGCCGGATTGGGACAAGTGAAACAGCAGGCGTGCATATACCCTGATGAGAGTCACCAAGAGCACCCGGGTTGTGATTGCTTTTTGGTCTTTGACGAGTTTCGAGGAGCTTGGCACCGGAGCCAGAAAAACTAAATAGGTCATATTTAGCACGTGGGTAGTTTGAGCCAGAGGATGCACATTGACTAATAACAGCATGTATTCAAGTTCTATGGATTATTTTCATAGTTTTACAAACCTTTTTCCGATTTGACTTTTTAGCTTCACTTTATTTCTAGTTTAACTTTTTCGTTAACTTTCCAGTTTTTCTTAAATTCCTGTGTGCGCCTACAGTACAGTGTTTATTAACTTCTCAGCATAAATAGAATGTGGGTGACGAGCCGTGAGACCAACCAAGTGATTAGAAATTAAGTGACTGCAAATTAAGTGACTACGAATTAAATGACTACAAATTAAGTGACTACAAATTAAGTGACTACAAATTAAGTGACAAATTAAGTGACTACAAATTAAGTGACTACAAATTCAGTGACTACAAATTCAGTGACTACAAATTAATCGACTATAATTAAGTGACTACAAATTAATCGACTATAATTAAGTGACTACAAATTAATCGACTATAATTAAGTGACTACAAATTCAGTGACTGTAAATTCAGTGACTGCAAATTCAGTGACTGCAAATTCAGTGACTACAAATTAATTGACTATAATTAAGTGACTACATAGTCAGTGACTACATCAGTAGACTACAGTACTTAGTTCTTTACCACATCCTTGCTTTCGGTCCCTTGGGAGATCGAGACTTAAGAAAATTGCTGGCTGGTGTCCTGTTAGCAGGTGTAGTTGTCATAGGTAGTTTCCATAATGATTTGTATTAGTACAGTGTACAGCATTAGGTCTAAGGTGAACAGCTACTGACCAAGAAATCTTCACTTGGTCTTGTCCACTGGAATATTCCTTGAGAGCTTTCTTTGGTGATATTAACATATGTTCACCGTATTCAGAGAAAACATACACGATAATTCTGGGTGCTATGCTTGTATCATGTGCCTCTGTCTATAATCCTGGTTGTCTTGCTATATAATTCTTTGATTTACTTACATAATACCTCTACACCTTCGTCTTTACACCTTCATCTCTACACCTTCAGCTCTACACTTCATCATCTAGTGCTGCCAGGATGCATAGTACTGTTCACCTGGATGCCTTGGCAATGCTCCATT
>VATE01000065.1:304-19922 GCA_008065195.1 Metschnikowia amazonensis | reverse complement strand
GGACTGATACATGATTGGACTTCAATAACTCTAACAAGTACGGGACTTGTGTAATAGTATTCATCGTCTAGTATGTAATTTCTTTTGCTATGGAAACTATTAATTCAGTCACTTCCGTTCCTTCTTCGATGCCCTTCAAACTAGAGTGGGAACCCCTCAATATATAGTGCTCTCTCCGATCTATGCATTACTCCTTGCATGATGTGTGTTCCCTTGTTACCTGTCTTCAAGGGGGTTTCATCTGCTCCCTATACATCTGAAACCTATGTACCTTGTCTTATGTATGTCCAATCCTGCTTTGCGGTCACCATACTACGTTCTACTTTGTCTCATAGTTGCCCACACTCGCATATTGACACATCCTCATACTTCAACACTTGTTTCATCTGTATGCAGTCAGGTGAACATGCAGTGCCCGCAGGTGCACTGATCCCTCATGTTCCAACACCATTGACTACTACCAGTGAGGTACGGGTTTCAAAACAGAATATTAGGTATATTGAGAGAACTACAAAGCTCAATGACAACGACACCTGCAGCCAGTTTGGATTGAACAGTTGGACTTCTGGTAAAACAAAGGGCAGGAATAGAGAGAATTCCACACAGAAGTTCAGATTCAGAGTACAGTCTGCCCAAGATTCAATAATCCCTGTTCAAGGAAGTAATCGTCATCAGAGCAGACCATATTAGAGCTGACTTGGCCCCGGGAGACGGAGAAAGACTTGATAAGGGGTCATTGGCAAGCTGGACGATAAGATTACTTGCACTTCTTCATCCATGCTGGCCGATTCGTAATCATAGCAACAAGCAAAAGATGTAAAAGCAACACAGGTGTAGATTTTGATTTCTGTTTCAAAATGAGTCTGGATTTGACTGTTTTGAGAGTCTGAATTGACTTGTTTAAAAGAGTCTGGGGGTCACATGACTCTAGGTGGTCTGAATCTGAGTGATCGATTCTATCTCAGTGATCGTACTTTGAGTAATTGTTGTAGACCCAAAAATGCAACCAAGTCGACAGAACAAGACAAAAATGACGCCATTTTAGTATCCAAAAGTGTATGCCATTGAACAATGTTTCGGAATTCTCCTTGCCAAAACTTCACACCATGTCTTATACTAATCGTTTGACATCACTTGCCTTGCATTTACTTCAATGCTTTCGACCCCTGCTTCCACAAGTATGAGTGTGATGTCCATAAGCCTCATAAAAACTGGATGCAACTGCAACCGGGAAAAAGTGACCAAGAGAAAACGCTTGTATGCAGACAATAGTTTTAGTTTGCATAATAATGTCACTTTGCACAAGGTAACATGGCGCAGACAATAATCTCCGGCGAGTTGTCTGATTACAGCCGAGCCAAGCATGCAGTTTCATTGTACTATTGTATTCTTGTTGATGTGTTGTGGCGTGCTAAACTATTCTCAAAGCTGCATAGTTTTACTGGGTGCCAGTTTCAAATGTGCCAGTTTCAAATGAGAAATGAGTTCAAAAATGAGTTTCAAGAATAATTTCAAAAATGAGTTCCAAAAATAATTTCAAAAATGAGTTTCAAGAATGAATTTCAAAATGAGTTTCAAAAATAATTTCAAAATGGCACCACACCAAAGGTAGTAAAATCTCTGACAAAGACCCAAAAAGCTCCTGCATTAACGAATGTTGTTTAAGCGTGAACTGTTGAGGTGCACATTGATATCCAAGCGGTCGGCATCCTCTTCGATTTTCTTCAAGCGGTCGTTTTGCGCATCGACCTCCTGGCCCATAAGATTGGCCGTGTGCTTTAACTTCTTGGAGTAGTTGGCAATCTGGTCCAAGTTGGACGCCAATTCCTTCTCCATTTCGTCGTCCTCCAGATCGCTGTCCATCTGGTACCGTCTGGCCTGCTCAAGGTGCTTCTGGCCCTGGTACTTGTTGTGCAATTCGGAGTTGGCCGAATGGCTGGAAATGCCCTCCTTCACCCGCTGTTCACTGGCATACATGCCCAGGCGATTGGAGTCGCGGAGATACTTCTCCTGTATCTTGTCAGACTTGAGTTTCTGCTCCTGCTGGCGCAACCGCGATTTCTTGTTGAAGGGGTTGCCTGTAGCCGGCACGAAGATGGACCGGTTTAAACGCCGCAACTCCTTCACCTTCTCGTCGGCGATCTTGGTCTGCGTATCGGCCAACAAAAGGTTCTGCTCGGCATTGTAGAGTCGTTCGGATTGGGACCCAAGCATTCCTAGCGTGTTGGCACCGGAAGCATCGGCCTCCTGGGCCATGCGTAAGGTGTTGCGAGTCAGGGCCAAGGACTCCTGCTTGGTGAAGCGGATGTCCTGCTTGATGGCCTCCACTTCCTCCTCCTCGGAATCCACCTGTTCAGAGCCGTCCAAGAAGTCGTCCACCTCCACATTCAAGTCGTCTTCGGGGAGATCGTTGAGATCTAGGTTGTCGTCTGCGGGCCTGCGGATGGGTTTCTTGTTGCGAACGGGGTTCTGTACTGATGGGATATCGTTCAAGTCAAGCGTCAGTTCGTCATCACGGGACGCGGCATTTCTAGCAGAGGGGTTTCTCCCCGAAGGGTTTCTCCCAGAAGGGTCTCTAGCATAAGGATTTGTTTTCTGTTCTCTCGCATATGGATCTGTTCTCTGTTCTCTCGCATACGGATCCGTTCTCTGTTCTCTTGAATAAGGATCTTTCCTCTGATCTCTAGAATAAGGATTTGCTGACCTCTGGTCTCTAGCATAAGGATCTTCTCTACCCTCTCCATAAGCACCCTCTCTTGACAGGTTCGACAGTGAGCCATAAGGATTGGGCTGGTTTTCATTGGTTGGCGCTTCGCTATATGGATTAGAGCCGTTGGATGTCTGATTCATTTGGGCATAAGGGTTGACGGGGGCCAAGGCGGAGCGCTGCTCCAGACGCTCCTGGGCATACTGCTTGAAGGCGCCAAACTTCTCCTGGCGGCCACTACCGCTTTTGGTAGAAATGCCCACGCGCTGCATATCAGCCACAATCTCGGCCTCTGTAGGCTCTTTTTTTTTGAACATGTTCTTGATTCCCATGGTGATTAATGTGTGACGTTGACAGGCTGGGGTTGAGCGACTTGAGGAGTAGGCGCACGGCTCTGTGCAGGACCCTCATAATGGAATGTCCAGCATGACAGACGAGCCACATGAGACAAAAAGAGGCAGGGTATAGGGAAAGAAGGAGACGCCTATGAGGATGGCAAGCAGTAGGAGTATTAGAAATGGTAGGGAGTATTAGTAAGCAGTATTAGTAAGTAGTATTAGAGCAGTAAGTAGTACATCATAGACAGTCATTTAGGCTAAGTACTTACATTGTAGTCCAGTACTGCATCTGAATGCCTGGATACTGCATCTAAGTGCGTTGGCACAGCAGAACTGTAGCCTCTTTTATTTAGTATCAAGTGATGAAGTGAGATATTTCTTCGGATTTAAGGCTAATAATTTCCCAGAGCATCCAAAGTCCTCACTGTGTCTAGTTTGCCACTTTTGGAAAGAAAATACCTTTTACGGCAGTCAACTGTAAAAATGCAAATCGGAAGTTATCGCTCAACCAAGGCCCAGAGAATCACTGAAAATCCTAAATTCCACCACACAAACAAATACAGAGTAGCATCTAGACATCAGAAAATCCCAAATTCCACCACATAAACAACCAAAGAGTAGCTTCCAGGCATTAGAAAATCTCAAATATCCTGTACCCATGAAGTATCCCCGTGAACATCAGAAAGGAAGTACACCCGTGCACCGCGAACATATCGCGTGAAGAGCATCGCAGAATCTCTTCCACCATGTCAATGGAGTCTCTTCCCCACATCTCGCCAACAGAAGAGCCACTACCAAAAAGACGAAAGGTTGCTCCTGTCATTCCCGTTCGCACCACCACTCACCACGTTGAGATCAGGCCGGACGGCACCATGACACCGCTACATGACATACCTCAACCTTTGGCCGGACCTCTGGATGCCAACCATGCTATGAACGATGCTATGGACTCAAAAATGTCGCCTTCGGATTGTCCTTGTGGATATTTGCATGGGCCAGGAGAGCATCATTTCCACGATATCTCTGCTGTTGGTCTTAGTTCCTCAATGATGAGAGGTCCTGACTAACATTCCAACAAATCCCACAACAAATCAACATTAGTATATCCAATATCAACATGATATATCCAAGTCAATATGATATATCCAAGTCAATATGATATATCCAAGTCAATATGATATATCCAAGTCAATATGATATATCCAAGTCAATATGATATATCCAATATCAACATCGGTGTATCCAGTTGTCATCTAAGTTTATTCTGCTCATAGTCACACCTGCATATAAAGATCCAAGATCCATATCGAACACTGAACCTTAAGTACCATGTCATATCAGCGAGTAAATTCACTGAAAATCTAAGTACCATTTCATATCAACGTGTGAATTTCCTGAGCATCCTGAGGCTCTATCTATCACTTCGGCTCTATCTATCACTTCGGCTCTATCACTTCACTGTTCCTGAAATCTGCAAACCTGGATCTAGAATATGGATAAGATCCTGACTAAATTTCCCAGACTCAATAGAAATGCACCTAGATCATCCCTGCAACCTTCACATGCATTAGCGGACATTGGCGGACTAATGCATGGCTAAAATCCACACCGGCCAGGGGCTTGTGGCTGGAGCGCGATATTACCCGTGACCTGTGCTCAGATGCCCGGAAACTGTGGAATTCTTAACATGGGTGATTGCTCGTTCCTGTATACACAAGTCAATCTCGGCCTAGGAATCATTGTGTCCATGTAAATTTCTCGTATCCTTGCCATGTAGCTTTGGCCGCGCCCACGAAGCCCGGGTATACTGCAGATATTCAATATTCGCAGCCACATCTTCACCGCATCCACAGTTCGCAATCAGTGCGCAGGTCCACGCCAGACAAGACAAATGGCACCAGAGAAAGAACAGGAAGCCAGAGAAAGAACAGGAAGCCAAACACAAAAAATCAATAAAAATCAAAAAGAATGATAATCTGAATGAAGTAGCCACTTGAATACTGACAAAGTTTTTTTTTTCGGAGAAATGCCGAGAATTTCAAGGAATTCCAGTCTATATTGCAGTGGCTGTCGTAGATAGCATGAGTCGCATGAATACGAAATCACCTAATCAAACCGTAATAGGCAATCATTCCGGATTTATTTCACTTGCCTGATATAAAAGTGATTCCCACTGATGGTGAAAAGTCATCAAGAAATTAATCCTCTAATAAGAACTTTCACTGACAAGTGACTCCACAAAGTATCTACTGATAACCACAAAATATCCACGGATAACGGACTCCACTAATACTATTTCTGGAAAGTGACTCAACAAATCTTCCGATTCACTCACTGAGTCTGTAAAGAAATCTTCCAAGTCGCTCACTGAATCTGTGAAGAGTATCACAGCTCTCCTGATTTCAAAATAAAATGGGATTCCGACAAAAGCTCAAAGAGCAGCTCGAAGGTAAAGAAATCTCCGAGATTAATAGAACAGCTGTTCATGTGTATGGATCTGATGATGAACAATCTTCTCTGGGCTCCCAAGATAAAACAAATGACGTGACCGTTGACCAAGTTTCAGTGAGCTCCGATACCCCATATATTGATCTTTCGTTGCACCTTTCGGAGGAGGAGGTCTTAAGAAGAGAAAAGTCGTGGTCGTTCAAGATTCGCAAGTTCCTTTGGGACGGAACGGGAAAACACCCTAAGGAGCAAAAGTACTTGTTGAAGTTGGACTTGTTCCTCTTGTCTTCGTCAATGTTGGGGTACTTCATCAAGACCTTGAATCAGGCCAACGTGACCACCGCTTATGTTAATGGAATGGACGAGTACTATAACATGAATAATAACCAATACAACTACTTGATCACCTTGTGGACGATTGGATACATCATTGGCCAGATCCCTTCCAACCTCATCCTTCACAGAATCTCCGCAAGATATTATCTCGGCGGGCTTGAATTCATGTGGGCGGTGTTGACGTTGCTCATGATCACGTGCGAGAAGCTTCCCTCTCTCTATGCCGTTCGTTTCTTTCTTGGTTTGCTTGAGTCTGGGTACTTTCCTGGAATGGAGTACTTGCTCGGAAGTAACTACTCTGCGGCCGAAATCTCCACCCGAAGTGCGTACTTTGCAGTGGCTGCAAACGCAGCTACTTTGATCTCGGGTCCTTTGCAGTTGGGTTTGTTGAAGCGCTTCCAGAACTCGTCCATGCCTCCTTTCAAATGGATGTTCGTCTTCGATGCCATCATCTCGTTCCCAATTGCCATATACACCATGTGCGTGGATCCTAACACCCCTAGCACCACCGATGCGTTTTACTTCACCAAAGAAGACCGCTTGGTGGGTTTGGAGAGAAGACGCTTGATGGGTGCACAATTGAACACCAGAGAAAGATACACTGTGGCCAAAATCAAGTCTTTCTTCAGCACCTGGCACGTGTATGTGTTCCCTCTCCTTTTCTTGGCATACAACAACGCTTGCAGTGCCAATAGTCAACCTACTTTCACAACATGGATGAAGTTGGGATTGAAACTCTCGCCAGAAAAGTATAACACTTACCCATCGATTTTAACCGGTCTCGGTATCGCTGCCACGGTGATTCTCGCCTACTCGCACAATTTCATGGGAGGAAACAAGAACCACTACTTTGTCTTGGGCTTTTTCATCCCTGTTATGTTCGGATGTATTTGTTTGGCAATATGGGACATTCCTCGAGGCTTGCACTGGCTCAGTTATTTTGTTATTGGAATCCCAACCTCCTATGGGCAGCCGTTCATCTTTTCTTGGGTTAACCGCTTGTTGTTTGATGATGATATGAAAAGAAACTTCTTAGTGGTCACCACTAATGTTTTGGCATATGTGACAGGAGCATGGGTGCCTATTTTTGTCTGGAACACCAAAGACAAACCCGTGTACCATATTGGTTTCACATACACGGCATGCTTGTGTGCGTTTGGTATTATCTTGACTGTTTTGGCCTGGAGTTTGACCGTCAGAGACGAGAAAAGAAGGGAGCAACTGAATCTCAGGTTGGAAACAGAGTCCATAGGCTAGATAGTGAATTTGACTTCCACATCTCTCACTTCCACATCTCTCACCATTATTATAAATTCTCACTGTTTTCGAACATCAAATTGTAGACAGATCAGAAATTTGAAACGTAGACAAATTAGGAAGTCTATAAAGTATATTCATGAATATCCTTGAATTCATATCAGTGTATCAGAATTAAGTCATATGTTATCATGGGCTATGGGTTCCTATGTGATCCTCAATCCAAAACAGAGAGCTGCGACAAAAACAAAATCACTCTAAATTATTGACTCCAAATGACCAACAAAATAATCTTCTTTTGGTTCAAATAATGTATGACTGCTGGGTCTGCTCCGCTTTGTAGTATTTCATGACACTGTACCCTCCTGATCCTGCTTCAAAGACGATGCTTCATAGCCAATACAGAGTCTCCTATGAATCATAAAGTGTATCCAAAGATTTTAAAGACATTGTAATATGATCCTTAAAAAAAATGCGTCGTGGTTTGCTGGGAATCTAGCAGTTTATATAATACGGCGACTGCGTTTTCGCAGCCACGCAGGGTCATGCACCCCAATGCAAGCAACTTGTTTCATCTCTTGACCGTCATAATATATAAAAGAACAAATATCCCTCTTCTCAGAATTGCAACTCCAAACTTATCCCTTCTGTTTTTTTTTTGCGAACCGGGAATTTTTGGAGTCTTACCGATACCGAGCGGGGTGCTGCGATATTCTGTTTCAGGCTAGTTTTAGGAAGCTCCCAACTTCTTGTTTCTAGAGGCAACCACATCATTGTTTTTACACAACACCTGCTTGAAAGGGCATGTCTCTACACTAAGGTTGTGATTGATTAAATTAAGGAAGAACTATTAAAATATCTATAAAAATCAATGCTCCATCGAATGACAACTTGAACGTTTGGATGGATCAAAGAGCCAGAATGACCAGTAATCAATGGTTTCGGCCGAAAATACGTCATATGAAGAACTCTGGTGTCACGGAAAATTGACCATGTCAAACTGGACATAGTGAACTACTCAAGCCCGACGAAATTATAAGCACCACACTTAGTGCAATGATAGGAAAAAGGGTTTAGAATATTTTTGGAGCAACTACACGGACCTAAACGGTATACTATGATTCGTTGATTATGCCGGTAATTTACAGAGTGATGCACTCACTTGATGGGCCGCCTGGCCCGGGGAAATTGGGATGAGTTAAGTTGCTGATAACTTACTCCAAGTTTTTGACCTCCTTCACGATCTCGTCAAAGGCTTCTCTGTACTCCTCAACCTTGTCGGCGTTTTTCTTGGACTTTCCTCCTCCGGGAACAATCAAGACACAAGAAGTGGGTCTCTTGGTGGCACCTGCAGAGCCCAAGTCTTCCTTGGATGGGATGAACACGAATGGCACGGAGGAGTCTTCACAAAGAACAGGAATATGAGAGATTACATCTGCAGGGGAGATGTCTCCAGCAATCACCACCAAACCCTTCTCGCCTTTTCTCAAGGCCTTGACCACTTCCTTCACACCTCTCTTGACATGCTTAGCCTTGGATGCCTTCTTGATGGTTTTGAGGACTTTTTTGTTAAGCTTCTTTGGCGCAAGTGGCTTGGCAAAGGGCAAAACTGCGGCCATACGGACATCGTAATTGTCCTCGGTAGACTCTTCAACCTTATCTTTTTTTCCCATCTTGTTGCCTTGCTCTATGGTAGAAAATCTCGCAGTTGATGAGAAACGAGATTTTTTTCGGGATGAGGTGCGTGCACCCGTACACCATGCGCGCAGACCATGTTCAAAATACACTCTCGGCAGCTTTGAGTAATCAGTTGATTGTTGAACAATCGTGGCCATGCTCTTGCCATCGTGATATCGCAGCCATACTATTCAGTCAATTCCAAAGAAATTTTATTACTATACACTCATTCTAGGTGGCAAAAATGCCTTAGCAAGTCATCAAACACTTACATCAAAGCACATCTTTCTCAAGAATCGGCTAAGGGGCGTTCAGGACAAGTTCATCATCTGGTGGGGGGCGTGACAGGATCAACAGGGGTGTCAGCAATAGCTTTGCCATTATCGGGGTTAGACTTTGTGATCTTGTAGACAGCATGAATAATACCTGGCAAGTAGAAACCAAAGCACAACACCACGTTAATTACTGTGGTCGTAATTTCTCCCGAATTCAAGTAAACAGCCAAAGGAGGAACAAGAACAGCTAAAAGTTAGTATATGTGCCGTATTAAAGACTTTTTAGAGCTGGACATACCTAACACGGTGGCAGCGTATCTAACGTCGATGGTTTGGAGCTCTGGAGTAGACATGTTTGAAAAATTGATAGCAAAGAAAAGTAGTAGCAAAAAGATTGGATAGTATAAGCAAGGAGATTTGTCCGGTATTTATATCTGGTAGATGGGTTGCAAATACAGATCTGTGCACAGCTTCGTGCATGTACGCAAAAACGCATTTGGAAGCTGGAGTTACAGAAGTGGCAGAGAACGCAAATGTAGAACAACACAATGCACCGAGACATTAGCCACAGCAAAATACATTCAATCCTACTTTTTTAGATATAAAGCCTTGTATCCGCCACAAAAAGATGAATGAAGAACAAAGGGAAACAGAGAAACGAAAGAGGAAGGAGGGGAGCGAAGAGAAAAAAAAAGAGGAAGGAGTCAAAGAGAAAAGAAAAAAAAGAGTGCTAGCTTATTATCTCCTAGTACCATAATCAGCTCATCACTATAAAACATCATGGACAGGACCTTTATACAAATATTGCCACACATGACATTTACAAGACATTCAAGACTCATACGAGGCAGTGATGTCACGTGGAGTGCTGGATCGCGAATTGCAGCCAAGGCTCATTCGCGAAAACCTACACCATCTACATCGAGGATACCAGTCACATGAACCGAACCCGGAAGCGGAGACACGAGACACCGCTCACGAAACAGAGCAGTGGAACTCTCTCAGATACAATCCCCCTAGCAAAAGAGCTGCTTGTGGTGGACTCTGCCAAAGTCATCCAGGCACTCGCGAGACTCTCCACACAAGAAACTCCGGCATGCATCAAGATCCCCGTGAGCGACAGCGAGGCCGAGCACTTTGAGGGCTTACAAGACTCGCTAGCCGAAGACTTTTCAGTGAGTCTCACTATTCTGGCCGGCTCAGAGTCACTTGATCGCATCATCACAATATACGGGAACTTGGCGCCGTGTCTGCGATGCAGTCTTTATATCGGGTTTATCCTCAACTCTTCCATTAACAACTTTGGCAAGTCAGAGACTTATACGTTGAAATCGGCAAACTATAAGCTCACTGTTTTGGTGGAGGCCACGGATTTGCAGATTGAATCGTTATTAAAGAAGTTTCCCGTGAATACCATCGATGTGGGGCCCTACGAACGAAATGCAAATCTACACGCGGCCAATCTCACGGGAGACTTCAGCTCTCTCTTTAACAGCCTAACGTTTATTTTTCCTCTCTATCCATACAAAAAGTATGCGTCAGACGAGAACATAAAGGGCTTGCCTGTGGTGAGCGTGTATGAAAGACTGACCAAGTCTTATGATGCGGCCACCAATAACCAGACAATCTTGAACTTTATTTACGACAAGAGCTTCTTATCGGCGAAAGAGAATCTGGAGAGAAAGTAAACAGGGCAAAATCGGGGAATGTCACATACAAAGCCTTGAAAATCCCCAACTTCCAATATGACGGTGCACATCATTCAAGGTTGCATGAGAAAATCTCGGCCAGCGTGCCCATCTCACATATTCACTACCTATAAAGTACCAATATCTACTACCTATAAAGTACCAATATCCACTACCTATAAAGTACAATATCCACTACCTAAGTACCAGTATCCACTACCTAAGTACCAGTATCCACTACCTATAAAGTACCAATATCCACTACCTAAGTACCAGTCTTCACGGCCAAGCCTGCTCACTCATTCAGTATCACAACTTACTTTCAATTCAATTTATTCAGTATGTAGTCTACTTTATCTCGTCTTTCTCACCTACACCTTGGTGACTTCCGAGCCCTTTGTCTTTCTGGATATGGATGCCACGCGGTCACCTAGCGACAAGGCCAAGCCCTGGCCCTTGGACCGGATTCTCACGTGACCGATGATTGGCCCGTCGGCTTGTTTTTCAATACACAAGTTGGCCAAAGCATCCTCACCAAATGAAGACCGGGAGTACAAGTTGGCGGCCAAGAAGTGGCACTCCTCGCCCACAATGGCGCCTGGGGTCAAGCAGTTCATGTTCGTGCCGTCCATCAACTCATCCAAGTACTCCTTCAACGAGCCCATGGACGACTTGATGGTGATTTTGTTTTCCCATTCGAATTCGTTCCACATCTTGCGGAAAACGCTCTCGGAGCACGTGGCAGGCTTGATGTAGTCCATGATGTCCACGTGCACATCGTTCAAAATCACAATGGTGGACTCGTCGGAATGGCGCCCGTCGTACACAATGTTTCCAAAGATCACTCCTGTATCTGCAGACGACACCTTGATGGTAACAGAAATCTTGTGGAAGCCGTGAGGGCCGATGTTGGCAGTGGGGGGCTTGTCCACGACTTTCAAGTCTCCCAAGGTGGAGAACTCCACCGAAAGGTTTCTCATTGTGGTGGTAGTCTGGTTGACCAACAACACGTCCAAAGTGACGTCGAACTGGTGCACCTTGACGAAGGCCTCGGCGTAGATGGGGTCAGAGAACCCAGTCAATTGCAAAATCTTGTTCAATTTAGACGATAATTGCTCTGGTTTTGCCGGCTGCGAGACGGCTAATGTGCTTTCATCCTCATCACTGGCCTTGGAGCCGTCGTGTTGCTCGAACTGCCTGAACATAATGGCCTCGTCCACTTGCTCGGCGTTGTTGTGGAAATCCTTGGCCTCTGCCTGGGACTTTTTGAGCTGCTCGGTGAAGATCTGAGCCTTGAATGCATCTTTGGTGGATTCCAAGAAGCTCAGTGTGATCAAGTCGCTGTCCTCTTCGTCGGTCAAGAACTTGATGCATGCCAAAATCCGGTCTGCCGAGTCCTCATCGATTTTCTTTGCCACAAACGACGTTTGGCCCACCCGTAAGATGGAAACCATGATCAACAAGGCTTCTGCTTTGAGGGCATTGAGGAAGTTGGCCTTGGTCTCGAGCTGCTGCAACCGCAAAACAAGCTTAACCAAAGTTGAAGATAACACGGCTGCCAAGTAGAAGTCTCCGGCCAAGAGCAACTTCCGAATATGGTATAGGTCGTCGTCGTCGTTGTGGTTAGAGGAGGAAGTCAAGGCGTTTTCGGTGGCGTATGTGCCGTCAGGCAACACCACAGGTCCCTTTTTGGCGGTGCCCGACTCCTTTTCGTCCTCGTCCTCCTTACCTTCGCCAGCTAAGTGTTTCTTCTCGCTGGACAAGATGGGGACTTCTCCGATACTGGCGCGGAGGAACTTCCACGACTCCTTCACAGTCGATTCGTCTTCTGAGTATTCTCCCAAGATCCACAACGCACCCCGGAACACCTTGCCAGACTTGACATCCGGCAAGCTCTCAACCAACTTGTGGATGATGGAGACCCTCAAGTCGGGGAACTTCTCCACCACTTCTTTGACGAAGGTGATCACGTCGGACGCAGCCGATGTGGAGAGATCGCCGATGGAATCCAACAAAAGGTCAATGACATTGGTGGCCACCTCGCCGAAGTTGATTGCAAGCTGGTGAATGGCATTGACCAATAACTGCCTGTACTCAGAGCTCTTGTCGTCGTTGGCAGCACTTGACTTTTGCAATTCGGTCTTCAACAACTTGACCACGTCCTCCACGTTTCTGGACGAGATAAGTGCCAACGACACATCAAGGGCCTTGCGGCGCACATCAATATCTTGCGTGGTCAACACACCCAACACGTCCAAGGAGAGCGACTGCAAAATGCCCGGGTGCTTGCGGTTGAGGTCATTGATTCTGTCCAAGGTGATGATCTTGACGTTGTTGTCTGGCTCCTTGGAGGCCAATTCCACGAACTTGGAGCCCGCCAAAAGTACCGAGTCAGACGACGACGACAACACTGTCAAGGTCACAGCCGCCTCGTACACCACCACATCCGAAGAAGTCTCGAGAATGCTATTGATCAAGTTGGTGTACTGAGACTTGAGACCCACAGACAGGTTTGCATCCTTGCGGATGAACTCCACAAACGCCAATTGCAACAATGGGTCCAAAGTTTCGAGCGAGTGCACGTTCTGCTCGATATAGGTCAAGGAAGCTAAGCGGTCCAAGTCCGCCAAACACACAAACGCATTGCGGCGGCACACCAGGTCGAACTCATCCTCTAAAAAGACCAGGATGGCTTGCGGCGTATCGGGCGCCAAGTGCTCCGCCACCTTGTAGATAGAGTAGAGAGCAAACACGGCATTCTTGCGCACGTACGCGTGGCGGTGGAGCAAGCACTGCCTGACATTGGGCACAAGCGTCTCCAACAACTCGGGCTCCTTCAACTTGCATAAATACCGCAATGTGTTTCCGCGGATGTATTCGTTGGGATGCTGCAAGTCGTGCTGGATGGCGTTACACACGAGAATCATCTCGTGGCGCATCTTGCCTTGGTCATCATACTTGGGACAAACCTCCCAGTAAAAGTAGAGCAATTTCTTCAACTCCTTGTTGCGGGAAGGCATGACAAAACGGATGATGTGCATCAACAATTCGGGCATGGCGTCGCCGTTAAGCACGCTGGTGATGATTTGCTTCATGGTGGCGATTTTGATCTCATCCTTGGACTTCTCCAAGAGCGACTTCAACTCGCTCACGGACTTCTTGCCGGCCGTGTTGGGCTCGTAGATCAAGGAGTAGCCGGAATCCATGCTCGGCGTGGTTGTAGATGAGCTGGAGAGGTGTGTATTGTGGTGACGGGGTGCGTGGACGTGAGTTTTTTGAACACCGCACCGTCACGTGACCTCGGATTCCAGTGCACTTTCCACGCTCTGGAGAAGCCACAGGGACGGGACCATCTGCTGGATTCTGATATGGGGTTCTCCTGGCTGCTGTCTACGGCCCTTTGGGTCTACGGGTTCCCTGGGGCTTAGTGGCACGGGGCGTGTATGCAGTCCGTGTGTTACTATACATCACTTTCCTATACTTTCCTACACTTCCTACACTTCCTACACCGCGTCACTCTTTTTCATCTTACACCCTTACCCTTCTTATCAACTTCACTTGTAGCGAGACACTTTGCCCTGCGGTTTGCACAATGTACCAGACTGCACACAGGAAGAAACGTAATTATGACATACGCTAGTGTAGAAGTTAAACCACCGTTTGCATAACATCAGTACATCTCTGTCATAATCTTGGTGTTGCAAAGTAATCAGACACTTACTAGTAACGTAGAATGGGAGGTGAGGAGATATCATGTTTTTGCATATATGCCACGTACCTGAACAAATCCTTTAGAGTCTTTGTCGTTTAGTACTTATGTAGCTAGTATTCGTTGATGATTTGCACAAGAGAGGATTCCCTATGTATATCCAAAGCCCGAGATACATTGACGAGATAAGCCATCGGAAACTCTTGCTACGACTCAGGTGCCGATGCCGGCGACATCCGAGAACCAAAGATTCTCTGTCCTGAGGTTTATAGCAATTGGTCTTCTGATCGTACAGTTGGCATATTCGGGAACTGGGTAGTGCGAAACTCATAAAGGCTCGAACAGCGCGACAAAATTATTCAAACCAATATTTCAAAATTATTCAAACCAAATAAAGGTTTTAATATACAGAATGGCATGAAAACTACTTTAGTTTTACCCGTTTTGACCCTTGATTGGTACTACCAGACTCCAAGTATAGTATATATGAGCAATTGTCCAGATTTAAATTTTCAAATATTGGATTCTATTAGAAGTTGGTGTTAAAATATGCCATTTGCTTTGAAAGATTGTGCGAAGTGGTAATTTTGAATTATTGGTTTGAATAATTTTGCGCGCTGGTTTCAATAATTTGAAAACACTGTATTTCAAAAAGTTTCGTACTACTTCGCACAATTTCTCAAACAAACTTTCATTTCAGTATTCTGAAACCTTAGATACTAATTCAATATTCAGGAATTTAAATCTGAAGAATTGTCTTATGCGTTACTTTTGGGAGTCATCAAAACGAATAAACTGCTTCTTTGTTGTCCTATACAACAACTTGTATTTGGTTTGAAGGAATATCAAGGGGTACCAAACTTCTAATTATTGGTTTGATAATTTTGTCGCGCTGATTGAATAATTTTGTCGCGCTGATGGAATAATTTTGAAAAACATTGTAGTTTTGAAAACACTACATCATGCTGCTCAGTACACTATCCCTTGTTAGATCACCGCCTGTTCAATCCAAAATAGGATATTTTGAATCACTGTACTGTCAGACCTGATCGATATCTTGAACTAGCTGATTTCCATACAGGTCAATACGAATCACCATTGGCATGTCCTTCATACTAAGTACTCCCCCTTCTGTAGGGAGCATCACGGATGAACACGCTAAATACTTACAAAACGTATCAAAGAAGTCAACACATGTGGCATGTTTCTATATCTGCCGACTGTTCGCATGTGAGGAGAGTGCTAGTGTGCGACCGCTAAACGCAGTTCAAGTTGTCTTTATTACCCAATTGGAGATTTCAATATTTAGGAGAGATACTTGAATGTTTTATAGCGTGAAGTTGACCCCAATTCAAAAATGGTTTGTTTTTTGTATAAATATGTATATCACTTGAGAAGTGCAAGACGGTTTCAGGGCTACAATCAATTGATACTCATTGATAGTCAATTGATTCTTGTTTTTAAAGCAACTCGGAAGACTCGCCTGTGGTAACTTTGATACCAAACAGTCCTCCGCTCTCCCACCAAAACTTCAGCATTAAGGGATTGTAGAGGACTTGGATGTCTTATTTCTGGAGTCTCATCTGGAGCATGTGGCCATGGTTTGCCTTAGGCCGGCGAACATAGTATTTAGTCATCCATTAAAGCAATAAAATTACCATTCATCAAAGATAAAGGGTATGCTTTAGCTATCAACTATGACTCGAGTCTCAATTCCTTAATAGAGACATCTTCGGCCACCTTGCAGCTGCATGTACACAGTCCCAAGTGTTAGTCCGAAGCCACATTTGGCATGTTGCATAAAAGGAGTGGAGGATGTTTTTTTGAGAAGCTGATTGCCACTAAAAAATATAAGTCTCAATTCCAACCTCAATCTACCTCAATCTACCTCAATACTAAGGCACCGAAAACTTCAAGGTACGACCTAGAGTGGAGTCCCAGTTAAAGTCTGCTGTGAATGTAGTCTGCTGTAAATGTATTCAGCTGTGAATATCTGCACTATTTCTTATTTCCGATTTGGCTGTCCGGCGGTGTGGTGTAGAGTCCATTGTGGCAGCCTAATCCGGTAAGGATCTCAAACTCTTGAGCCGTTTTCGCACCCAATCTCGCAATATATCTCGCACCAAATCTTGCACCAGCAGCTTGCATTGAAAGTGGCCGGAGTGCATGGAGAGTCCAACAAAAGTATATAAGTGGGTGTTCCCAGCCCGTTTTTAAGTCTCCATCAATTATCAAATCATCATGGCTGCTCCTCAACAATCCTCCAAGAAATCCTCTTCCGCTGCTCCAAAGGACAACTTCTGGACTCTCAAGACAAAATACGGTTGGTCTCCAGCATGTGTTATTGCTTAAACCACTTGACTGAGCGTGACCAGTGTGTGAAGTAGAGGTGATGAACATGCAAATTTCTGTTATTATAGCAAAGTGCAAACATATATCTTTAATACAAAACATACTGAAAATGTGTAGATGATTTTGAAGTGTGCGCGTACACCAATAGGCCAATTCATACTCAGATGTCCGATATAAGGGACTTTCAGATGCTGCATTACGAGGTTTCAGCCTGGCAGCAGGAAGAAGAATGTGAATTCTAAGCTTCATGCAGTCAAGGCCAAAATCATAGTTCATTATAGGACAAAATATGATTTAGGGGTGAGACTGGGACATCTGCTGTGCATAATGCAAAATAAAAGTGTATTTATTCACTTGCTACTTCTATTCAGAGTAGTGTCAACTACGCCTTCCAGAGTACACCCGCAGGTACATGCTGGACCGTCTCGAAGAATCCATTGATCATCAGTTAAATTGTCTCCAGTTTCTTGTAGTCACTACTAAAATCATCAAGTCCGTCCGTACAAGTCCACATTCCGGCCTTAGCTCTAGTTGTCTTCGGACTCGGGCTCCAGATCAACAAAGCCGTCATCAGGATGGTCCCCCTAATAAAAGGCATATCCACAGATGGCTTTTCGCTGGCAATAAACCGACAATTTTCGTAAATCCTCCCTTAAAATATATCCCTGGGGTGGGTATACACCTTCAAAACAGTTAAAATCTGTCTCATCAACAGGATGGCTGCACAAAATATCGTACAAACACTCGGGGGGAACATCTTTTTCATTCGTAAAGAGGTACTCAGAGCACAAAACTCCTTCACGGGAGTATTTGACGTTTATATAAAAATCATACTCTTGATTTGTGATTAGGACTGGTCCTGACACGTCGAGAGTTTCGCTTTCGTCACGAATCACCAACGAGGAGCCAGTAGCTGCGAAGTAGTAGAGCGCGAGGGCAGATGCGAACTTCATAATTGATATTTGAGTGTTGATGTTCTCCATTCGGAGAATGGCTTTTTTATATACCACCCAGCAGCACAGCCGGGACATTAACCCAACATTGTGTATTGAATTTGAAAAGTATGTAAAATTTTTGGTTCAAGTTGGACTGCGATTTCTTGGCGCATCTGATTGTCTGATTCTTTTCATCTCTGATTGTTGATTCATCTCTAATTCTTGGCACATCTTTGATTTTTGGCTCATAGCTTGAACAACTTAATCAATTACTCACAGCACGCTTCCAGGTGGCCTTTTCCAGGGACATGATAGAGCCTAAACTACTTTGTATACCTAGGTGATTGATCACTTCAAAACTCAGAACTTGTGAATAAATGTCAATGCCAAGAATGACATCACTCAATTGCTGCAGTCATCAGCAACAGATTCTACTCTTATTACTGTCGTTATTGACAGCTGTTCGCGCATAAGAAAAATAATTCCTGCGAGCTTGAAATGACCAGAGTTACACTTCTCTCTTCACAATAGTGAACTGCCAAAAAAGGGTCACGAGATGGTCTGAAACTGGATAATTCTTGACCATTGCTGCTATTTCAGGAGTGACCTTGTCACTTCATAGAGACACCAATGTGTTTCTTTTTCAGGATATACAGTGCTACTGACCAGATAAGTCATATGACTATTGTTTCGCGAAAGATAGAGCTAACTCGGCATGACCCGGCATAATTAATCGAGGGAAATGATCGAGGATCTAATAATACGTCCTCGTAAAAGAGAGAATTACCATGATTCTTCTCTTTATCACCGTTCTGTTGGATTCTTGGGTCAATTCCTCAGCAATAGGAACCCTTAGTTAAAGCCTGCAGTGTTCCGGTGTATGCCGGAATAAGAGATGCTGAGAAAACTTTTCTCTGCCCTCACAAGATCTATTGCGATCCTCTTCTCGCACCGCGTACTATACTTTCGTGGTAGTTCTTACCGACGGAATATACTTGAACAGGAGTTTTTGGATATTTAAACGGGTTCTCTCCAAGTGCTTAATCAAGTGTACTTTTATTAGCACATGCTGGCCTTAAAGATGCTCTGACCGTGGTCATTCCTTACGTGTGCTAGTGACAATACGAGGAGTGTAGATTAGTGGCAACTGCAGATAGCGAAAATGCAACACTCACACTGATGCCAAATGTACTTGGCAACTCGCACATACTGGAGCCCAAACTGCTCTCGGTGAGGCACTCTGACCGGCACGGCCATTGTGTATTCCGTGTGTTTCAAGTTATCCCTCTTTTGCTTTCTGTGTTCCCTCAAGGGTGTCAAGTAGACTTTACCTCTGAAGTGGAGCTTTTTCGGCTGAACATCATTAATTAGTCGCGTAATCAACTTCAGACTTCTTCAATTGGGCTTCCTTTCCAATGCACTTTTTGGTATAGAAAGAGGCTCAGTACTGATCAATTATTTCCATTGATAAGTATCCACTGATGAAAATGACCACTAAGAACTGTTACCACTGAGGAATATGACCACTAAGAACTGATAACACTGATGAATATGCAGCCATTGCTGAGTGACAGCCCCTGACGAATATTACAGCCACCTATGACTATCATCGCCTGAAAATATGCCAGCCAATGATACTATCTGAACCAAAATCATGTCTTGTGCGGCAAAATGCTAGGGGGCGTTTAGCCGACCTTGGCATCCGAAACGACTTATTGTGTAGCACATACAGTGCTCAAGATATATTGTTGAGTGTTATTGTTTAGATCTATGTCGTCGCGCGTATTACGCACCTCCACAGCCATTGAACTTGACCCTAAACGCACCACTATAGTATCCAGTTATGCCGGCCGCAGAAGAGTGATGCGTTCTCCAAGGCACATTCTTCAAAAATTA
>VATE01000141.1:18561-34350 GCA_008065195.1 Metschnikowia amazonensis | reverse complement strand
GGTATGAATAATTATGTCGCACTAGTATGAATAATTTTGAAATATTGGTATGAATAATTTTGTCGCACTAGTATGAATAATTCTGAAAAAGACTGTACCTTGAACACACTGATCTCTTCTATTTTCTATTCTATTCTATTCTATTCTTTCCTATCTTCTATTCTATCTTCTATTCTATCTTCTATTCTATCTTCTATTCCATTCTATTCTATTCTTTCCTATCTTCTATTCTATCCTATCCTATTCTATTTTTTATTCTATTCTATTCTATCCTATCCTATTCTATTCTATCCTATTCTCTTCTATTTATAGTCAACTGGAAAGAATTACATTTCCACGCTGCTCGACATAAAGTGACCTGCTTACCAACCATCGTAGTACAAACTGCCAGTCTTCTAGAGTATTAAATAAAGCTCAAGTTTATTTATACCTTGGGTTGTAACTGAGTAGCAGAGCTACATGGCCAAGATCTTGGAGGACTGTGATTATCTCAACCAGGCCGAAACAGGAGTATGGAAATAACGTCTTTACGGTGTAATTTGACACAATGATAATGATTACTTATTTGTGCAGACCTATAGTCTCATCTAACAGTCTCAGCTCATAGTTTCAGCTAAGAATTTAAGTCTTTTTCAGTTCTCCAAAGTATGGAAATCCCAGGGATGTACGGGTGTATTTGTAGAGATGTACGGGTGTATGGACGATATTGACAGTCCCCAAGGTAAGTAGTCTTATCCCTTAACCTCCATGAATACAAAAATATCTAGTACAAATCAAATGACAGAGTATAAGGCGAATGAATTTAAATTAATAAATTGGACATATTCACCTTCACATGTTCTCAAATTTATTCATAGCATATTTTAAAATATTCAAACTAGTGCGACCAAATTATAAACCAAATGCCATAATGTTTCACATCAACTTTAATAGAATTCAGTAATATGATATTTTATATCTGGAAGCTATATTAAGAATATACTTACACCTTATACAGTGTCAATTAGTTTTAAGGTTATTAGAATGTATTTTTATTTAAAGGGGCTTATTGAGGGTTTTTGCTTTCAGCAGTATAAAATTTAAGTAATAGATTTAATTTATAGGGTAATTAAATATAATGTATAAAATGTAGGTAATTTAGATTAAAGTAGTTTTCTGCAAGCTTTATACTTGTCCCCAAATATATAGTGTTTCTGGCAAGCTTTATACTGGCCCCCAAAGTTTTATACTGCCCCAAAAGCTTTAAGCAGGCCCCAAGCTTTAAGCAGGCCCCAATCTTTAAGCAGGCCCCAAAATAAACTCTCATGCAGAACAAAGGTTCCAAAAGTCTGATAAGCCTGTTAAACTAATAGTAGATAGGTTTTTAATACCCCTTAAAGTTGATCTATGTAAATTAAAATGACTTAAATCGGTGGTTACAACTTTAAAGTCTCTAGGTTTGCCTTTGCTTGCTTCAAACCTAGTTGAATATAAGTTATCAAGAGTATAACCACTTTTTATTGACGCTTTTTTCTTACTATCATCAAATGATAAAACATCCTTACAAGGGATATTGTTTTTAACGAAACAGTCAGGTTTATTTGCGGTTCGTTTGATCGCATTATACCTAGATTCATTTATCTTTTCTGCATATCCAATTATTTTATCTATGTCTATAAAACTATTTCTCTGATTAGAAGTGTATATTTTATTTAGACAGGTATCTAATATTTGGGCTATAGATATTTTCTTATTCAAACTTTTAAAAGCCATACCATTCTTGGCGGGTAATTTTAGTTTCCAGAGTCCTTTATTTGTTCAACAAAATCATCTAAACTATTACAGTCTTTTTCAAAATTATTCATATTAGTGCGACAAAATTATTCATACTATTATTTCAAAATTATTCATACCAGTGCGACAAATTATTCAAACCAATGGCATAATGTTTCAACCAACTTTTAATAGTTTTCAATATTCAGATTTTTATATCTTGTTGATTGCTATTACATTCTATTCTTGGAGTCTTCTAATCAACGGTAGAAATGGACAAACTAAAGTGGTATCATGTTATGCTGTATACTAGAGCTCGTACTTGGTATGAATATTTTTGTAATATTGGTATGAATATTTTTGAAATATTGGTATGAATAATTTTGAAATATTGGTATGAATAATTTTGTCGCATTGGTATGAATAATTTTGAAAAATACTGTATACACTTTATTCTCAGCAAGCAATGAACTTAAATCATAAGCACCAGCGTTTAGATAGTTAACTATCCTTTTTAATGTTTCTGAATCTGTTTTACTTTCTGTTATATCTACAATTCCATATTCATTTGGGAGTCTTCAATCAACGGTCAAAACGGACAACACTAAAGTAGTTTCATGTTATACTGTAAATTAAATTTTGTATTTGGTTGAATATATTTGAAATATTGCTATGAATTATTTTGTCGCACTAGTATGAATAATTTTGAAGACTGTAAATATGTGAATGAGAGTACCTAAAAATAACTTGAACAATTTAAATTGTTAAAGTATTTATAATTTATTCAAGACTAAAGCTTATAATAGGTTTGATAGTGTATTTTAGTGTTTGGAGAATTAGTTTTTGGAGAATTAGTTTTTGGAGAATTAGTTTTTGGAGAATTAGTTTTTGGAGAATTAGTTTTTGGAGTGAGTGTTTACTGTGTTTACTGTGAGTGACTGTGTGTTCACTGTGTGTTCAGTGTTACTGTGTGTTTACTGTGTGTTTACTGTGTGTTCAATGTTACTGTAAGCGAGCATCTGCGCTGGTGTCTAGAGGATAACTTTGTACGGTTTTCTTCATCCATTGCTATTAAAAATCGTATGACTAGCTTTCTTGATGTTCATCTTCGTATGAATATCCCAGTTAGATAAGATTGATTGGATTTATAAACATACATAGTTGTTCCTTCTATACAGTGTTCATAAGTACAGTGCTTTTCAAAATTATTCATAGTGCGACAATTATTCATAGCAAGATTTCAAAATTATTCAAACTAGTGCGACAAAATTCAAACCAAATGAAATAATGTTTCACACTAAGTTTTAATAGTTTTCAGTAACAGAAATTTTAAATCCCGATTATTGCATGTATATACTATTGGAGTCTTCTAATCAACGACCAAATGAATAAAACTAAAGTAGTTTTCAAGTTATGGTGTATATTAAAACTTTTATTTGGTTTGAATTTTGAAATATTGGTGAATATTTTGAAATATAGGTGAATATTTTGAAATATTGGTATATTTTGAAATATTGGTGAGTATTTTGAAATATTGGTGAATAATTTGTCGCACTGGTATGAATAATTTTGAAGACTGTGTGAGTGTTCAGTGAGTGCTCACTGTTTCATAAGTGTTCACTAGTTCATAAGTGTTCACTAGTTCATAAGTGTTCACTTTCATTGTTTCATAAGTGTTTCTGTTTCTCTGCCACTGTTCAATTTCCAGTCTCTGTTCACTTCTCTGGTGTCACGTGCCATCCTTGCCCGTCCGTTTTTCCCAACATAGCAGATTGACACACCCGTACACGACGGCCCGGCCCATGCGCACTCTCCCTGACACACCCACAATAACACACACTCACTCTCTCTCACTCTCTCTCTCTCCCACCACTCACTCTCCCACCACTCACTCTTTCTCCCATCACAACAATGAGGTATGTCTCCATAGACCCAAAACATCAACAGGTTTTGTACCCCCCACAATCCATTGGCATATTCTACAGCTATGGTTCTTTGTCCATGTACTAATCACAAGCGGAAAATTCGTCAGAGCGTCCAAGTACAGGCACGTGTTTGGCCAAGCAAGCAAGAAAGAACTCTGCTATGAAAACCTAAAGGTCACCAAAAACGCCTGGGACTCCAACATCATCTACTCCAACGGCAAGTATCTCCTGGTCACGTGGGACTCGTCAGGCGGTGGTGCTTTTGCAATCATCCCTGTGGCTGAGGTGGGCAAAGCTCCGGACACCGTGCCGCTTTTCCGTGGCCACAAGGGCCCTGTTTTGGACACGGCCTTCAATCCCTTCAACCTGCAGCAAGTGGCCAGCTGTTCAGACGACGGAAATATCCTCATTTGGGACATCCCCGAAGATTTCTCCTTCCACAACTACAGAGACGATTCCGACGAGGTTAAGGACGTGGTCACGCCACTGAAGGTGCTTACAGGTCACACAAGAAAGGTGGGCCATATCCAGTACCACCCCTGTGCAGAGAATGTGTTGGCGTCCTCTTCCATGGACTACTCCGTGAAGATCTGGAACGTGGAGACGGGCAAGCCCGAGATTTCCTTGCAGCACAAGGACTTGGTCACGTCGTTTGCCTTCAACTACAACGGCTCGCTTATGGCCACCATTTCCAGGGACAAGTTGTTGCGTATCTGGGACTTGCGGTCCGGACGCGTCTTATCCGAGGGTCCGTGCCACACCGGAGCCAAGGCCTCGAGAGTGGTTTGGTTGGGCAACACCGATCGTGTGTGTACCACGGGTTTCTCCAGACTATCCGATAGACAGGTGGGAATTTGGGATGTGAATGACATTTCCAAGGGACCCATTGGCGGCTTTATTGTGATTGACTCTTCCTCCGGAGTGTTGATCCCCATTTATGACGATGCCACGTGCACGTTGTACTTGGCAGGCAAGGGAGATGGAAACATCCGCTACTACGAGTATGACCATGATATTCTTCATGAGTTATCGCAGTATTCATCGACCGATGCCCAAAGAGGCTTTGCTGCGGCGCCCAAGACCTCAGTCAACATCCGCGAAAACGAGATTTTGAAGTGCTACAAGACCGTGAACGATTCCAGCATTGAGCCTGTTTCGTTCATTGTTCCCAGAAAGTCCGAGGTGTTTCAGGAAGATATTTACCCGGACGCCCCTTCGGACAAGCCTGCACTTAGTGCTCTGGAGTGGTTTGGGGGCAAGGATGTGAACGGGCCGCTTTTGGTGAAGATGGAGGCCATTTACGAGGGCAAGCCTCTGGAGGTGAAAGAGTCTTCTCCTGCCGTCAAGATTTCCGAGAAGAAGTCTCAAGACGCAAGGGAGAGGTCTCCAGAGTCTAGTGAGGCATCCAGCCTTAATACCAAGTCTCCAAAGGTTTCCAGGGCTCACAGCTCTTTGGCGAGCAGCCCTGCATCTGCCTTTAGTGTGGACGAAGCCTTGAAGGGCTCTAACACCGTGGGAAGCCTTTTAAATAAGGTTGTGGACGAATCGGACGACGAGGATTCCAGAAGGATTGCTGAGAATGCAGATGACGATTGGGAGGAGATAAAGCCGGTCAAGAAGGAGTCTGAAACTAGGAGAACGAAGGAGGAACCAAAGATTGAATCTAGGAATGATTTTAAGATTGATTCTAGGAATGATTCCAAGATTGATTCTAGAAATGATTCCAAGATTGATTCTAGAAATGATTCTAAGATTGATTCTAGAAATGATTCTAAGATTGATTCTAGAAATGATTCCAAGATTGATTCTAGAAATGATTCCAAGATTGATTCCAAGATTGATTCTAGAAATGACTCCAAGATTGATTCCAAAACTAATTCCACTCACTCGGGTTCCAAGAAAGACGAAGAAAAGACCCCCACTTTAAGGTCTACAGTTGATAAACTCGCCCGTCTTGTGGACTCTTTAGAAAGCCAAGTGTCGAAGTTGACGCAGGCCAATGCCGATAAAAACAACCGTATCGAAGCCTTGGAGAAAAAGATTGACCAGTTGTTGGCAAAATAATTGCCAGTGCAAGACTGTTCGATTTCAGAAGTCTTGTGCGAACGCTCCAGAAATCAGGCCAAGGCCAACTACCCTTTGTATCCAGTAATTCAATGTAATCAAGCCTATTGAACAGTATTCAATATAATTTTGGAAATTATCAAACCAAAATATTATATTATTCGACCAGTGACAATTATACACAGTATTTCAAAATTATACAAACCAGTGACAATTTTCAAGCAGTTTTTCAAAATTATTCAACCATTATTCCAAATTTTCGTACCAGTGCGACAATTATTCAAACAGTATTTCAAAATTATTCAACGTATTAATTTTCGTACCAGTGCGATAAATTATTCAAACCAGACAATTATTCAAACCAGACAATTATTCAAACCAGACAATTATTCAAACCAGACAATTATTCAAACCAGACAATTATTCAAACCAAAGGCATAATGTTTCACACCAACTCTTAATAGAATTCAGTAATCAGATATTTTATAACTTGACGATTGCTTATATACTCTTCTTGGAGTCTTCAATCAACGGTCGCAACGGACAAAACTAAAGTAGTTTCCATGTTATTCTGTAGATTAAATTTGGACTTGGTATGAAAAATTTTGTAATATCGGTTTAAATAATTTTGAAATATTGGTTTGAACAATTTTGAAAAACACTGTATTCTAAATTTTCGTACCAGTGCGACAAAATTATTCAAACGTATTCCAAATTTTCGTACGCACAATCTTCAAACCAAATGACATGATCAACTTTTATCAGAAATTTATCAGAAATTCAGAAATTCAGAAATTCGGAAATTAAATCTGAAGAAATTCTCATCTACATTAGGATTCAAGGGTCAAAAAGAATGAAATAGCTTCCTTGCTGTCCTATACAGTGTTTTTCAAAATTTTCAAACTAGTGCGACAAAATTACAGTATTTTTCAAAATTATTACCAATATTTCAAAATTATTCAAACCAAATACAAATAAAATATACAGCAAACTACTTTCATTTTTTCCGTTTCACCCTTAATTGGAAGATTCCAAGAATAGAATGAAATAGCAATCAGCAAGATATAAAATATCTGATAACTGCATTCTAAATAAGTTGGTGTGAAACATTATGCCATTTGGTATGAATAATTTTTGCACTGGTATGAATAATTTTCGCACTGGTATGAATAATTTTCGCACTGGTATGAATAATTTTGAAAAATACTGTATTCAAACCAAATACAAGTGCTTATATACAAGATTACATGGAAACTAAATCAGTTTTGGCCCTTTTGACCGTTGATTGAAACCAAGTATAGTATAAATCAAGATTTCATTGAATTCTAAAAAGTTGGTGTGACACATATTGTTATTTGGTTTGAGAGATTGTGCGAAGTGGAACTTTTTGAGAATTGGTGTGAATAATTTTGAAAAATACTGTATTCCAACCACCACAATCTTCAAACCAAATGGCAACAACTTTTATCAGAAATTCAGAAATTCAGAAATTCAGTAATTCAGAAATTCAGTAATTCAGAAATTCAGAAATTCGGAAATTCAGAAATTCGGAAATTCAGATATTAAAGAAATTCTCATGTACTACATTATGATTCAAGGGTCAAAACGAATGAAATAGCTTCCTTATTATCCTATATACAACAAGTTGTATTTGGTTTGAAAGAATTAAAGGGTACGAAACTTTTTAATTATTGGTTTGAATATTTTTGTAGCACTGTAATATTTCACACCAACTTTTAATAGAATTCAGTATTCAGAATCTGGAAAATCATCTCGTATATACATTCAGGAGTAAGGTTTAAAAGCGACAAAACTAAAGTAGTTTCCATTCCTGTAATTAAAACGTCAAACCAGTGCGACAAAATTACAGTGATTTTCAAAATTATACAAACTAGCGCGACAAAATTATTCAAACCAATATTCAAAGTCTTCGCACAATCTTTCAAACCAAATGGCATGTTTCACACCAACTTTTAGAATTCAATATACAGAAAATTTATTTCTGGACGATTGCTCATTAATACTAGACTTGGAGTCTTCCAATCAATGGTCAAAAGCGACAAAACTAAACTAGTTTCCATGTTATCTTGTATATAAAAGCTTGTATTTGGTTTGAATACAGTATATTTCAAAATTATTCAAACCAGTGCGACAAAATTATTCATACTAATATTTCAAAATTATTCATACCAGTGCGACAAAATTATTCATACCAAATGGAAAATGTTTCCTACCAACTTTTATAGAATTCAGTAATCAAAAAATTTATATTTGGACGATTGCTCTTATATACCATTCCTAGAGTCTTCCAATTAACGGCTAAACGGACAAAACTAAGTAGTTTCCATGTTATGCTGTATATTAAAACTTGTACTTGGTATGAATAATTGTCGCACTGGTATGAATATTTTTGAAAAATACTGTATTTTACTGGTTGAATATTTTACTGGTTGAATATTTTACTGGTTTGAATATTTTACTGGTTTTATTTTACTGGTTTGAATATAATCTCGCACTGGTGAATAATTCTGAAAAACACTGTATTCAAACAAAATACAAGTTGCTATAAAAGATCACGTGAAAACTAGTTTAGTTTTGTCGCTTTTAACCGTTGAGAAATACTCCTATATGTAGATTAAGATTTCAGAACATTGATTTCTAAAAGTTGGTGAACGTTTCGTCATTTGGTTTGAAAGATTGTGCGAAGTGGTACGAATCTTTTAGAATACAGTGTTTTCCAAAATTATTCAAACCAGTGCGACAAAATTACCAATATTCAAAATTATTCAAACCAAAGGCAGAATGTTTCACACCAACTTTTAATAGAATTCAGAATCAGAAAATTTATATCGTACGATTGCTTACATATATTATTTTTCAAAATTATTCATACCATTACAAAATTTTTCATACCATTACAAAATTATTCATACCAAATACAAGTTTTAATATACAACATAACATGGAAACTCCTTTTGTTTTGTCCGCTTGGCCGTTGAATGGAAGACTCTAAGAATATAATGTAATAGTAATCTGCAAGATATAAAATACTGAAAATTATTAACAGTTGGTGTGAACATTATGCCATTTGGTATGAATAATTTCGTCGCACTGGTACAGTATTTTTCAAAATTATTCATACCAATGCGACAAAAATATTCATACCAGTGCGATAAAAATATTCATATCAAACACAAGTTTTAATATACAGCATAACATGGAAACTAGTTTAGTTTTGCCCATTTCGACCGTTGATTGGACTGCAAGAATAGTGAATATAAGCAACTATCCAAATAAAATTTCTGATTACTAAATTCCATTAAAGTTGGTGTGAAACATTATGCCATTTGGTTTGAATACTTTTGAAATATTGGTATGAATAATTTTCAAAAACAGTGTATGATTAATTTTGAATATTGGTATGAATAATTTTGCGCGCTGGTATGAATAATTTTGAAAAACAGTGTATGATTAATTTTGAATATTGGTATGAATAATTTCGTCGCACTGGTATGAATAATTTTGTCGCACTAGTATGAATAATTTTGAAAAAGACTGTATACGCTTCTTGGAATCTTCCAATCAACGGCCAAACGGACACAACTAAAGTGGTTTTCATGTTTCTTTTAAATTAAAACTGCATTTGGTTTAAATAATTTTGAAATATTGGTTTGAATAATTTGCGGGTTTAAATAATTTTGCAGGTTTGAATAATTTGCGGGTTTAAATAATTTTGCAGGTTTAAATAATTTTGCGGGTTTAAATAATTTTGCAGGTTTAAATAATTTCGCAGGTTGAATAATTTCGCAGGTTGAATAATTTCGCAGGTTGAATAATCTCGCAGGTTGAATAATTTAAACACTACACTAAAATACAACTTCGCAGTCTAATTCAGTAATTCAATCTATTCCCATTCTAAAGTCTATAGTCATAAGTCCGTAATCTATCTTCCTCAAACAACTCTACTTGGAGATGTCGTAGAACTTGGAGAATATCAAGGCTGAAAATGCAGCCAAGTTGAAGCTAACCATGCCGTCAAACATCTTCCACAGTTGGTGGTTCTCGTACTGCTGGTTTAAAAGCTCGTCCAATGAAATGGTGGTGCACGCACCAGGAATGGTCACAGGCCCATTGGCTACCTCAATCACAAACTCTCCCGACTTGAAGCAGCTGAACATAAACTCACATCGAGACGCACTCGCTACCTTCTTGTAGAGGTTCCCGCTCACATCGTCAATAATGTCCTGGTCCATCAACTTCTTGAGCGAGTACTTGTAGGACCCAAACTTGGGCAAGCGGTTGTTGCGCTTCAACTGCCGGTGGTAGAAGTACTGCTTGCTGAAGATGGGGATGATGTTGAAGAGCTTCTTGTCCTTGGGCCGCAGCTGGAGCTCCTGCAACATGGTCTCCACGTGACGATTGTAATCCAGAAGCTGGCTGGTCAAAAATTCCTCCTTGTCATTCAACTTGGCAATGGTCTCGGCTGCAAACTCCAACTGCTGGGCCCTAGACACTCGCTGCAGATCCTTGGTCTTGATATCCACCACAATCTGGTTCAATATCTCCTGGTACGAGTTGTCGCGGTGAATCAAGCCCAACGACTCGAGCTGGAGCAACATCTTGAGCGTGGCCTTCTTCAACTCCTTGTAACTGAGGTTGGGGAGGTTCAAGAGCGGATGCTGGTGGAACCCGTTCACCGGGTACGCCTCGTTGGATGCCTTCTGGTCCTGGAGAATTTGCTTGAAGCGGAGCTCATGCTCCGGTGTGATGGCCTGCACCAACAACTCCAAGAGGTCGTTGCTATGGATATTTTGCACCCGCAAAATAAACAAGAGGTACTTCTTGGCCTGTGAAAACAACATGTCCCTCTTGTAGTCGGAGATGGAGTCCTCCTTTGTCTTGGGCACCAACGAGAGCGTGTAGCTGCCCAATTCCGTCAACGTGACATAGTCGTCAATGGAGTTTTTCTCATTCAACTCGTTGATGATCGAGTACAACTGATCGTCCAAGTTGGGAATCACCAAGTGGAAGTTTTTGGTGAGCACCTTCTCCACCAGAATCATATCGCTGAGTTTCATGGTCAACTGGGGCTTGTCGTGGCCAATCAAGTCCTTCCAGTCATTCATGGCGTACTCGGACTCCAACTCCGCCACGCTGATCATGGCCTTGATGGTGGCCTGGACCTGTTCTTGACACCCCAACACAAAATCATTGAGAGGCTTCATAAAGTTGTCCTTGAACGACTTCATTGAGAACACCTGAAGCAAAACGCGCGACAAGTACTTGAGGTTGGTCTCGCAGATGGAATGCTTGACTTGGATGCCAAAATTCTCCGGGAAAATAAGCAAATTGTTGATGTAGTACTTGATGAAAATCACTCCGGCTATCGACAAGTGCACAAACTCCTTGCTGTTGGGGTACTCGATTTTGCTGTGGTCGTAGACTTTTTTCATGAGAATGCGCATGTGAATAGGCACTCGATCTGAGTGAGCTGCCAACTTGTTGACCACATCTTGCGTAAAATCACGGAGATTCATCAAGTTCACCACAAACCGCTCGTTGACCTCCTTGTCTTTGATGGCATCTTGTGGCGTGACCTTTTCCCGCTTGAGCGATGACCCGTAGATGCTGATTTCCTTGTTGCGGAGCTCGGTCCAGATCTCAATGGGGTTGGATTCGAAGTTGATCTCGTCCACATCTTCATCCACCAACTTCTGAACATCTTCGCCAAGGAACCTCTTGAGCTCGAGCCGCTGGTGGCTGGAGTTGTTGAACTCAATGAGGAAATCGAGCCAGAACGTGGACTTGAGCTTGGTGATGTCCGTGATGCTGTGCGAATGCTTCTTGAAATCCTTGAGCATCAACTCTGTAATAAGCCGCATGAAGAAATACTCTTCACGTGACCTCTCCAATGCCTGGCCGTTCACCTTGGGGATGGGGAACATGCTCATGATGTGGGGCTTCAAGCTGTCAACGTCTGCCTTGTCTGCAGGGTGGGCGTGGTCGTAGATGCGGAGCCAGTACACGGGCTTGGTCTGGAGGAAGTAGAACAAGTGCTGGTAGAGCTGGATGCGTTTCTGCGCGGATGCATTGAGCGAGCTCAAGCGCAGCTTCATCTTGGAGTCGTTCCTCAACAATTTAATACTTTTTTTGCAGTTCTTGGCAAATTCCTCAATAGAGATTTTGTTCTTGTCCAATAGAATCAACTTGCGGTCGATACTTTCGATCTGGAGCTCCAAGTCCTCGTTTTGCTTGCACTTTTCGATGATTTGCTCCTTCAACTCAAAGAGCTGCTTCTCCTCCTCATAGTCACGGCCACTATCGATCAAGAGACTGGCAAACTTGCGAATCACCTTGATGGGCGGATTCTTCATCTGGATGAACAGCATATATGCATTCCGCTCGTACTTGGTCTTGAGAATGGACTGCGCCCGAATCACACGCTCCAAGTTTTGCGAGTAGTGGCTGTGGATTTTCTGATGTTTCTGGAACTGCTTCCGGCCGCGAATCACTGCTTGAAACTGGATGATTTCATCCACTGACTCGTAAATGTCCTCGAGGTCGATATAGTTCTGGTAGCGGAGGAGAATGCCCCGGAATTTTGCCTGTAATTGAGTCACATGAAGTACAGTGGAAGGAGCCTCCAATTGGGCCTTGGTCTCCGCCACATATTTCCGTACACAGTTGCTGCGCACCTTGGCAAAGAGCTCGTTCATTTTGATATCCTCGCCAAGTAACGTGATGAGCACCTGGTTGCAGAGCCGAGTTCTCAAGATGGCTCCACGCGCCACGTTCTGGAGCTCTGAGATATTGCGCCGATTCCGCGACACTCCGCTCAACTTGCGACGAATATCATTTCTCGAAATGGCCCCGCGAATTATGGCCTGCACTTCAATAATTTTAGTATCTTGATTTGCAAGACTCTTGACCATGTTGCTGCGCTGCGACTGGCGGAAAAGCTTGCTTCTGGAGAGCGACTGGATTACCAAAAGCTGCGACTCCAAAAAATCTCTATTTTCCAAGACAAGCGAAACGGTGCATCTGATGAAACGCAGCCGCATGATACTTTGAAGAGCCGTGACGGAAGCCTCGCAAATAGCCACATCCCGCTGCACATTGCCTAGTTTTTGCCGTATCACATTGGCCCGGTGTACACACTGGAGGCTTAATACCAGTGCTTCGTGGAGTTCCAGTAGTTGAAACCCGTGGTTTTTTCGCAGGAATCGCGCACGCGCTGCTGACTGTAAAATGACAATTTCGTCTTCGAAAAGAACAAGCTCATCGCGATGCACGTGCACGGAGCGAAGCCTGCTGATATTGCCTCTGATCTTGGCAAAGAACTGCGTCATTTCCTGGTCATAAGACCGGATCATGATCTTCTTGACAAACATATCGTAGCGTAGAATGGAGCCTTTGCAGAGCGCCTGGAGCTTGATGACATTGGGTGTGTAAGCCTCTATTCCCGAAACATGACTGACGCTTTTTGCTTCCACCACCACATCCTTCTTTAAATGGTGCGAGATGGGTGGCAAGTTGGGCATCTTGGTGGCCCGGAGATCGGCTTCCTTGTCCAAAAAAGGATTGTCTCTGGGGTCACGTGATACACTGATTGGAGAGAGCGGTGCTGAATTTTTAATTGGGGAAATCGGTGCTGAATTTTTGATTGGAGAAAGTTGGGCCGGGCTCATTTTGGGCGAGAACGAAACCGGCGTCTTTTTCGGCGAAAACGGAGCCGATGTCTTTTTCGATACCGGCGATCCAAGCGTCTCGCTCATGCACGTGTTGGTTCCCGGAGAAGACATATCGTAGCCATCAGTGCTGGCGAAGTTTGGCAAATTGTGGCCTGAAAGAGCACGGCTGGCCACACGAAGTTCAGCTGCGGAGAAGGATGCCTCGCCCACAAGATTTTCAATCAATGGGTAATCGCCCAAAGTGTTGATTTTAAAGGACATGGCGTGCAAGCAGAAAAAGACCTTGGGCACGTCTTTGGCATCGTACAAGTCGGTCAACTCAAAATGGAGCAAGCTGGGGATTTCGAGGTGCTTCAATAGCTTGAAGAAGCGGTTGATGTTTTCAGTATGGCGGAACTGTAACCTAGAGTCATCCAAGAAGACAGGTTTCTGTGTGGGAAGAAAGAGATTGGCCAACTTTGCAAGGTAAATACCATTCTGTAAGTACGACACGAGTTCTGCTGGTGTCTGCAGAATATTTTCTCCGAGGACTTTTTCGAGCCAATTCTTGATTGCCTGGATACGGCAGAGGTATTCGTAAGCGGCAGAGTCTTTACCTGGTTTGGAGGGTTCTGCTTTGGGATCACTCTTATTAGAGTTATTAGAGTTATTGGAGTTTTTGGAGTTATTGGAATCAGAAGTCTTCTTGAACGAAGACACCGTGGCCGATGGCATATCGAAACGAGCTCGAATTGGCGCAGTGGTCAGCGTCTCAATGTTCATTTGCCGTGCCATATCTTCCAAATCTGGAGATTCAAGTTTGCTTGGCCTAGCAGGAATTTTATTTCTCTGCTGTAAGGGGCTGCGGCTTGGACTGGCATCTTCCTGAAGAGACGTTAAGTATTTTGAGGTGATGTTGCGAATCATGAATGCTAAGGTAGTAAATGCTGGAGATGAATAGGGTATCAATGATGGGTTCAGGGTTCAGGGTAATGGTCAGGGTAATGTTGATGGTAGTAGTAATAAAGGGTATTAGTTAATGATCACGTAATGATATCGGTAATGATATCGGTAATGATATCGGTAATGATAGCGATAATGATAGCGGTAATGATATCGGTAATGATATTGGTAACGATAGCGGTAATGATATCGGGTACACAGTATCAACAGTAATAGTAAGTGAGTCAATTCACTCAATTCACAACTGTGTTGAATAATACCAGTTCCAATACCGATTCTGAATGTCCAGTCTGGTGCTTTTAATGGTGGTCAAGATGAGTGTTTGGAATGAGTTGGTAGCGAGGGGCTCGCAATGTGGTTGCCTAATCGAGCGACGATGTCAACACCGAGTAAACAACAGATTAGACGCGCGCAGTGAACACTCTTGCGGCCGGTTTTGAATTGTAGCTAATCTTAGAATTTAGACGGTAGCTGGGTCTTTGTTTTCCGAATTAGGAAATGTTCTTGGTTACCATTATGAATACATAAAGTGAGGATTGAGAGTATTCTTACTTTCTCTAACTCTTAGTTCACTGTAATCTTTGACTGTAACTCTTACTTCAATCTCTTTTTTTCTTAACTTCAATCTCTATTTTTCTTCACAAATCTCTATTTTTCTTCACAAATCTCTATTTTTCTTCACTTCAATCTCTATTTTTCTTCACAAATCTCTATTTTTCTTAATTTCATCTCATAACTTCTCTTACTTCAATCTCTAACTTCTCTTACTTCAATCTCTTTTTTTCTTAACTTCAATCTTTAACTTCTCTTAACTTCAATCTCTATCTTCTCCTAACTTCAATCTCTATCTTCTCTTAACTTCAATCTGTATCTTCTCTTAAATTCGACTCTTAACTTCTCTTAACTTCAACTCTTAACTTTAAGTCTTAACTTCAATCTCTTAACTTTAAGTCTTAACTTCAATCTCTATCTTCTCTTAACTTCGACTCTTAACTTCTCTTAACTTCATCTCTTAACTTCAACTCTTAACTTCTCTTGACTTCAACTCTTCACTTCTCCTAACTTCAACTCTTAACTTCTCCTGACTTCAACTCTTAACTTCTCCTGACTTCAACTCTTAACTTCTCCTGACTTCAATCTCTTAACTTCTCCTGACTTCAATCTCTTAACTTCTCCTGACTTCAATCTCTTAACTTCTATCTCTTAACTTCAATCTCTTAACTTCAATCTCTTAACTTCTATCTCTTAACTTCTATCTCTTAACTTCAATCTCTTAACTTCATCTCTTAACTCCAATCTCTATCTTCAATGTCTACTTCTCTATCTTCAATCTCTAACTTCTCTTAACTTCAATCTCTTTCTCTATCTCTATCTCATCTCTATCTCTATCTCTATCTCATCTCTATCTCTATCTC
>VATE01000265.1:0-16412 GCA_008065195.1 Metschnikowia amazonensis | reverse complement strand
TTCTATATAGTTCTTTTAAATTTCATCTGGCATGTCATTGTATGTTGTAACTACAATTCATTCGTGCTTCACTTCTTCTCCTTTCCAAGCTTCTCCGACAAAAATATTCACCAATTCTAAATTATTTACCAATTCAAGTTCCATACCACTTCGCCAATCTTTCAAACCAAATGAAAAATGTTTCACACCACCTCATTAAATTCAATATTCTAAAATTTTAATCTAGAAATTGCCTCATATATACATTTAGGATCTTCCAATCAAGGGTAAAATAACGGAACTGAACTAGTTTCCATGATATCTTGTATAGAGTGTTTTTGAAATTATTCATACCAGAAATATTCACCAATTCAAAATTTTCCCAGTGCGACAAAAATATTCACCAATATTTCAAGCTTCGTACCCTTCGCATGCTATGATCTATGAATATCTATCATCTATGAATATCTATCATCTATGAATATCTATCATCTATGAATATCTATCATCTATGAATATCTATCATCTATGAATATCTATCATCTATGAATAATCTATCATCTATGAATAATCTATCATCTATGAATAATCTATCATCTATGAATATCTATCATCTATGAATATCTATCATCTATGAATATCTATCATCTATGAATATCTATCATCTATGAATATCTATCATCTATGAATAATGTATGAATATGATGATGAGAAATTACTGCTTTGTGCAGTTGAATTAAGCTTCGGTGTGCCTCCGATCAGGACTTCTCCAGTCTCGTATTCATTAATTATCGGTCTCTAGACCTGATCTTAACTGACTCCAATCAATTCACATCTTGAGAATCAACCAATTCTGAAGTGACCTGAGCCCCTATTTCTATAGCATCATTGGAAGATTTTCTTGGTTCAACTGTCCCTTCATCTTTCCCTTCTTTTAATTCCTTTGTTTCTTTCCCTTCAATTGTTTCTTTCCCTTCTTTTATTTCTTTCCCTTCTTTTATTTCCTTCCCTTCCATCTTTGTCACCTCTCTTGACAAATTCCCTTGTCTCAAATCCTTCAAAAGACCTCCCATCTTTTCCCATGACATGATAGGACACCCATAGAACTTTCGTAATAAAAACATCTTGAACATCAGAGCCATAGGCTCAGAAGTCGAAGCGTGTGTCAAACCTTTACCCTTTTCCATGGCATTCGCAATGGATACCAAAATGTCCAATTCATCCACGGGTCTGAACGTCAAAGCCTGGGCTTTTTGAATCCACTCGTGGAGCTTGAGCTCGGCTATTCGCACTGGGGGAATGTTGTTCTGAATAAACAAGCACACGGGACAAAAGTACGACTCGTCTTCGGGCCCGATGTTTGCCTCGTCGATACAATTGACATGGTACCATTCGTGACATTTGTCACATTCAATCATGGTGCCATCTTCCAATCCTCTGCAATGGCAGTAGCGAGCCGGTTCATTTTGGATTGAATCTGGAGACAGAACCGAAGATTCTGGAGTCTTTTCTTCATTTTTTTCCAGAGTCTTTTCTTCATTTTCTTCTAGAGTCTTTTCTTCATTCTTTTCTAGAGTCTTTTCTTCATTCTTTTCTAAAGTCTTCTCATTTTCTTCCAGAGTCTTTTCTTCATTCTTTTCTGTCTTCTCATTCTTTTCTGTCTTCTCATTCTTTTCTGTCTTCTCATTCTTTTCTGTCTTCTCATTCTTTTCTGTCTTCTCATTCTTTTCTGTCTTCTCATTCTTCTCCTCTGTCTCTCCCAATTCTTTCATGTGCATATATGTGGAACTTCTCTCAAAATTATCCCCTTCCCCACAAAGTGTCAGTATTACCTTGTTTTCAAGCATTCTGAGAGATCCATAAAGTTGGGCACTAGATGCAGTCTTCGGAATAGATTCCATTTTAATATTTTTTATGGCCACTAGCGACTCCACTTCCGAAACCCATTCCTCGGTTTTCTTCAAATGCATCTCTATATCCTCCTTTGGAATCACATACTCTTTGAGGATGTTGTCGTGAACCTCAGCAAAATGGCCGCGCGCCTCACTATATGAGTAGCCTTTCTGGCCATAGGTTTGGATGAACAAAATGACTTTTTCCTGGGCCTTCAAGTCCACGAGCTTTTGGTACGTGGCCAAATTCACAAGCAACCGGCTGGGACCCTTGAGTTTCAGGCGCTCCTCCATATCGTCGATCATGGAATCGACTTTGCTCATTTCCAAACATGAAAGGTTGGTGTTGCACTTTAAAAAAGTCATCACATCTTCATCATAAGAATCTCCAAAGCGAATCAAATTGGCTATGGTGTGGGCTTGCTCAGCTGAAGATTGTGGAAGAACTTGCATGCCCTGGTGATGGAAATTTTTCAAGTCTGCCAAAGAAAAAATATCTTTTTTGCCCGAAAATGGATCTCCTCCAGCAAGAATGGTTTGATAAGTGGAATTCCACACCAAGACATCTCTCAAACGCTTCAAAAACATCAAACTTGGCAACTTGATGCCGAAAGACTCGCCCAAAGAGATCATATTATTGAGTTCCTTGACACTTTTTTGGGGGCCTTTCAAGACTTGGCGACAAGCCCTGTCGAAACTCAAGATCTCATTCTTGTACTCAATCACCTGTTCGAATTCTGGACTGAAGAAGTTGAGCCGGGGAATTTTGTTGGCGAGCCCCACCAACTTTTCGAGGTAGTGATCATCCAGGTCACTCAAAATTTCATTGCTACCACGAATTCTTTGCTGGTGCTTCAAGGCCAAAATATTATGGCATTGGTCGACGATTTCGGAAGAGTCCTGCACAAACTTCTGAAGAGTGAGCACCTGATCTTTGAATTCCTGGAACCGCACTTGTTTTGCCATAGAAAGATTATTTGTTTCAAAAACATCTTTCGCGCCAGAAAGAGCGCCTAGGATTTTTTGACCTTCTGCGAGAGCGACTCGATAATTTTTGAGGGAAAAATCTTCTTGCAGTTGCAACATGGAATTATAATCTGCAATCCAAGTTTCGAAGTCGACAGAATAGGAATTAAGAGATCTTTGTAAGGATCTAAGTTTTTCATCTGAGCACAGGAGATGAATTTCTGCAGAGAATCCATTTTGCAATAAGGAGAAGATGTTTTCGATTCTTTTTTCTTTTTCATCTTCTTTTTCAATTTCTTTTTTAATTCCTTTTTCATCTTTTTCATCTCCTTTTTCATTTCCTTTTTCATTTTCATCTTCTTTTACATTTCCTTTTCCACCTCCACCTCCACCTCCTTCTTCTAAACACCCCCCTAACGTCTCAAGTGAACTCATAAATTTATCACATTCATTGAATATCACAACCCTAGTTGGAAAACAATTACTCAAATCATCATCTGCAACAAAATCCGCATCCGGCTTGTCCTCTACCAAAATTTCCTTCAATTTAATACTCTTCCTCACTTTGGCTCGGAGTTCTAACTCCTTCTCCGCAAGTTGGTTGAATATTCTTGTCACATCTTTGTATATGGCAGAAGAAAAATATGTAATTCTCTCACCAGAATCGTGGAGCTGTGCGAAGTTCATCAACAACCGGAAGAACGAGAAATTGGGCAAAAGACCCTGGTTTTTGAGCCACTTCTCTCCCTCAAGCCCGTAATCAAGCCACAATCGACTGGCAAAGTTGAGTTCTTCACTAATGTTGAAACCCAAAGAAATCGAGCACGCATATGTCTTTGGGTAACGGAACACCATCTCGCCCGGTTTCTGGAGCGTTGTAGTGAAGGAAATACCTCTTTCGGCCAACATTTCCGGCGTGATCAAGAGCTCCTGGTTCAAAAACGGCGACTTGGCGCAACCATCGATCAATTTCTGAAACTCGGTGTTTTCGTGCTTGAGCCTTCTCTCCGGGTAAATGTTGACGGAATTTTCAAGCGAGTTCAAAAGACACTCGAACTGCGTATTGACGCTTTCTTCATCGTGGCTGATCAAATCCATGAGCTGGGAGATGTTCCAGTCGCTGCAATCATAATTTTTGTTGACTTTTCCGCGGCTTTTGGCTATGGTTTCAACAAGAAGCTGCTCAAATTTGGGAAATTCCGCCTCGGGAATGAAATACCAGCGTTTGGGCTTGCCAAAAAAAAGGTAGCTGCAGGCCTGGGCAAAATGATCTTCACAGCGCCAGTTTTGCGTGCTAAAAGTCATTTGCACATTGAGATGCGGCTTTAACATCGAGGGATTGTCCACGTCGGCAGCCGAAAACGCACTGAATATGGAGTTGGGAAGAAACGGTATATTTTTCAAACTGAAGGTGTTGAGTGACTCGTGGAAATGGCGCCGCGGGTACATAGGGCTCAGCATTTGGTTTTCTGATACCTCGTATAGCAGGGATTTTTGCGAGTGGAACGGGACCTCGTGACCAAGAATACCGTCCGAGTGCAAGATGTTGGGGCTGCTTTCCAACTTGCCATAGTCCTGGTCTTCGTTCAAGTACTGCCAGAAAAGCAGTTCGAGAGAATTTTCTTCGATAGTGGAGATGGAGATTCCATTGACTCTTCGCTCAGGCGTTTCAAACCGGTTTTCAAAGAGATATGGGTACTTGGCAATGAGATAGTCTTGGAACTCCGAGTCTTTTTCGAGGAACTGCCTCATGGAGCACGATGTGGCCATTTTGCTGTTGTTTTCGAGCCGGGACGAGTCCTGGAAAATGGCCAGATAAGTTGCGATCCACTTGAGATAGTTTTTGACTTGGGCCTGGGCTCCTGTGGGAGTAATGAGCCGTTCTTTATCGATTTTTTCGGATTTTTCCGAGTTTTCTGGCTTTCTGGACTGGTCTGAAAGTTTTTGGCTAATGACCAAGGGTGTTTTCAAGTCCATTAAATGGGGATCATTGAGAAGAAAACCTTTTGCAGACTTGAGGCGGATGGAACGCTGAAACTCCAAGCTCAGGCCCAAGATTAAAGGAGCAGTGTTTAACTTTTGTTTTTTGGAGACATTTTTTGGGGTAAAGGGGGAGGATCTTTTAGATTTTGAGAAATTTTGATGAATTTCTTGACTCTTTTGAGTTTCTTGACTTTCTTGAATTCCTTGACTTTCTTGAATTCCTTGACTTTCTTGAATTCCTTGACTTTTTTGAGTTTCTTGACTTTCTCGGTTCCGGTTAAGACTTGGATACACCAAAGGTAAGGCCCTTTCCCCAAGATGCATTTCTAAAGGATATAACAACTTGGAGTAACAAATCTTAAGCGAACTGCTCAAGGAACTGGTGATTTTTCCCTTGTAGCCCAACTCACGGCCAACCTGAGCCCAGAGTTTCTTGGAAATGACTTCAGAAAATCCGCCTTTTCGAATGACCAAACGGAAAAGATCAAAGAGATCCAAAGGCCGTTTGTCCATCATGGGAAACTTGGCAAGTAAAACAGGAAGCTGTTTTTTTCTTCTTTCGGGGTCTTTTGGTTCAGTCTCTGAGGTCTCTTCTTTTTTGAAATCGGGAATTGAATTTTGGGTTTTAGAGACCAGGTCAGAAATTGAATCTTGGGTTTTAGAGACCAGAGCTGAATCAAAAGCTTGAGATTTTTTTGAAGAATCTGCTGCCTGGATATTTTTAATAACTTCTGTCTGGCTTTGAATTTGGCTCGCTTCTTCACCTTCAATATCTCCTCTATTCATCAGCCCTCCAATATCTGACTTAGAAATTGATGAATCAAAAGGTTCATGAAAAGATTTTTCAGAGTCATTAGCGTTTTGATAATCTTGCTTTCTTGGCCCTTCGGAATCTGTCTCTTTTTTTATCAATTCGCCTGATTCTGTCGTTATCAATGGCTCAGAATCTGTCGTTATCAATTCCTTAGAATCTGTCTTTATCAATTCCTTAGAATCTGTCTTTATCAATGGCTCAGAATCTGTCGTTATCAATTCCTTAGAATCTGTCTTTTTCATTTCCCCCTCTGGATTTGCAGAAACTGACTTTTTTCCCCTTGTATCGCTTCTTTCTTCGTCATCGCTCTCTCTCTTTTCAGCGTGAAACTTGAGAAGCACATTATAAAAAGCTAAGCGGTCGTGGATCTCATTCTGTCGGGGATTGTTCACCAAACGGTTTACCTTGAAAAGAAACGTGTCAGGGTTTAGGTGTGCCGTGTATGTGTGGTATGCGGCTTGGAAATGGGGGTTCATTTGCACCTTGACAGCGCCATCTCTTTTGCCAACATCGGCAAGTTTCTCCACTAGCAGTAGAGCATCGGCACAGTTGTGGTAGTCTTGGAGATGGAGGGGGAGTTCTCTAGAATTGGATAGGGCTGGGGTGTTTGGGTCTTGGGTGTTTGGGTCTTGGGTGTTTGGGTCTTGGGTGTTTGGGTCTTGGGTGTTTGGGGCTGGAGTGTTTGGAACTGGAGTGTTTGGAACTGGAGTGTTTGGGGCTGGAGTGTTTGGACCTTGGGTGTTTGGACCTTGGGTGTTTGGGCCCGGAGTGTTTGAACCCGAAGTGTTTGGACCAGGCCCATATTTCTGGTCATTGTGCTGAAGATTGCTGGAAGATGGACAACTTCGTATGGCATTGGGTACTGCTTCATGACTATGTGTAGCCGCATTGCTAGAGAGGGACGATGCTTCAGTGGTTGGATGGGGTGATTTTCTGTCTTGTTTCGGGAGCTGTAATGGGAGATTTGATGGAGATATGCTTCTGTTATTGGAAGATGTATTTGAAGCCGGCACGGAGAGGGGCGACGAGGTTTTGGGGAAGTTTTGGGTATTCACAGTGGTCTGGGGACCAGACTGACACTGATTAGACTCACACTGATTAGACTGACACTGACAAGACTGACACTGATTAGAATGACACTGATTAGAATGACACTGATTAGAATGACTAGAATGACTAGAATGATGACTGCAATTCTGACCCTGTGCAAGACCTGAAACACTGCTTGCTGGAGGTATAAAGTAGGCAAGCTTTGGGTCCAGCGAGTAGCTGCCAATATTCAGATGTGGATTCTGAGAATTCATGGTCTGGTTTGTCTGGGAATTCTGGGAATTCTGGAAATTCATGGTCTGGTTTGTCTGGGAATTCTGGGAATTCTGGAAATTCATGGTCTGGTTTGTCTGCGAATTCATGGGCTGGGAATATACACCAGGAGTTGAAGTTCCCCAATTGCAGTAATTACCCCGCAGTCGGAGTAATATTCGCTGTTGCTGCCCATACACGTCGCCGGCTGTCATAAATTTGCCCCTGTGCTGGATGTAGGGTAAGTAGGCAGCGCTAGAATTCAGGCTGGCGGTATGGATGTGGCGAGGCGGGGATGGCGGGCTCTGTGCAGGAATGGGGTGAAGGAGCAGCGGTTTATGTGGAAACCTGCTGGTGGGCGGGAACACATTGACTGCATAGCCAGCGTCTTTGGGGTGGTCGTTCATGGGGGGGACAGGAAGTTTGGCGGATGACTTGGGGAGTGCGCCGTGGTGTACGGGTTTACGGGTTTACTGACTCTGGTGATGGCAACGACAAGAGTGCACAGGGAGCGAGACGAGACGATGTGCTGAACTCTGGAGGCTGAAACATCAATGTCAGAAATCTGAAACGAGAGGAACAATCGAGGCTCGTGTTGTAACAAGCTGAAACAGGCTGAAACAAGCTGAAACAAGCTGAAACAAGCTGAAACATCTTGAACTTCTCGAACTTCTCGAATTTCTCGAACACATTAGACTCGAACATCTTGCACGTCTCGACGCACCAAGAGCACTTGAAACAATGCTGAAACACTCTTGACGTCCTGACCAAATTACCACACACAATTCTGGTAGGTAATGGCTTGCATGAGCGACTGTATACTATGGAACTATATCATCGCCGGGCCTCCGGCTGAAGACCAGGCATGTTTGGTGTACGGGTTCGGCAGTGCGAGTAATGGTGTACGGGTTCAGCAGTGCGAGTGATGGTGTACGGGTTCTGAAGCACGAGTTAGTGTACGGGTTCTGTAGTGTACGGATTTTCAAGCGCGCGGGCATGAGAAGCTCAGCGGCATTCTTCTCGTAAGCTCGCAAATATTTGCGAGAATTGCGCGATGGCGCCAACAGACCATAAAATGTTCTTTGTGCAGGACGGAGTGGGACAAAGGGCGTCAACGCGGAACCCTCGCATACTGCAACCTTCACATGCACGAATCGCCCGTCATCTGCGCCAAAGATCTGATGACCAATTCCACACCCTGGACAAATCCGCCGAAAAATTTATTCTAAAATTTTGTCAGAATTTTCCCATAATATTCCAAAATTAACACATACAAACTTTTCAATTTAACTATTTCTATCGATCTGTTATCAATAACCTACAAATCATTTAAAGTGTTATCAATTAAGCATACCTATAAAGATTAGAAACCAAAAAGTATCGCAGTTCGCTTACAACAAAGCAGCGGCGACAGCGGCAACACCGGCAACAACACCAGCGGCGTTCTTGGCAGCGGAACCCTCGTAAGAGGAGACAGCGGCAACGGTGGTCTTAGCAGCATCTGGAGACTTAGAGGCCTCTGGCTTAGAAGCATCTGGGGACTTGGCAGCAGCCTCAGTGGTCTTCTTGACAACAACATCGGTGACGTAAGTGGTTGGGACGACACATGGCTCGGTGATGGTCAAGGTGGTCTCTTGAGAGACGGTGATGACAGTAGGAGCACACTTGTCCTCGGAACACTTGGTGATGGTCACAAGGGTGGAGGCTGGGCAGTAGGTAGTGTAACCAGTGACAGTGACGTCGGTGGTAACAGTGGTACCGTTAGTGTAAGCAGCCATAGCGGAGGCGGAGAGAGCAGACAAAGCAGCGACAGTGGAGAATTGCATTTTTAGCGAGTGACTTGACAATTGAACAATTGATGAAGAAAAAAAAGGAAAGAACAAGTGGGAACTGCCGGCCTTATATAGTTTTTTCGGTTGCTTTCTGTGAAGGCCAATACGAGGCCGCCGCCAGTCATCAAGCATGCTTAATCGCATGTGCAGGCCTACATCATGCGGCCTGCAGACACTCGTGGAACGGACATTGCTTGCACCACAGGGAATTACCCAATACAGCCGCCGTGAACCCGTAAGAGTATTTGCCAATCACGGGCAGGGGGGTGGCTAAGAGCAACTTGACTAAGTACTTCCAGGAGTAGTTGGGGCAGCATATGTTTCAAGAGCCGACCCAAAGCCACACAAACCTGATACAAAGCTACATCAAGCCACACAAAGCTAAATCAAGCCACACAAAGCTATATCAAGCCACACAAAGCTGATATCAAGCCGACACCTCCCAAATACCCCCTGGCAATCTCGGTGGCAAACAATTTGACCAGTCGGCTAAAAATAGAAGGATACGTCGTGGAGGAACGAGGGTGGACCATGTGGACAGTGTTGGCCCTGCAGTTGGCCCATTCTGATCACAACAAGCTTCTCTAGTGCAGGTCGGCCGGTGAGCTGCAGTCCGCGAGGATTATTTTTGTTGTGTGCAGGTCTATGTTGTGCATGTAGTTGGATGAGAAAAGCTGTGTGCAGTCTTGTTTTAATAATGTGCACACTCGTTTTATGCGTGCCCGAGATATGCATTCTCTTGCAGTATCAGCCAATGCGACGACTCCGCACGCCCTGAACCGCGCACGATCCGCTACTGGTGAATATGCACGTTTGCGCGTAACCTTACATAAAAACAAAAGATTTTTCGAGATACGACAGGAAAATTATTCGGTGACTGCACAGAACCACGTGCCATATTAAGCTAGCTTCTGAATGCAGTGCCGTTGCATACCAATTCCAACGCGGAATTGACGTTCTAGGGAATTTTTCGCCATATCTTCGGGAATCCAAGAGGGGCACGTTTTTGTTTGCGATCTATTCGGAAATATTGAGCTTTGTTTTGGTGGCCAAGTCAAAATCCCGTTTGGGCCAATTCCCCGTGTCCTCACGCTACCCCGGCACGCCCAACATTCAGCATGCGCGTGTGACGGAAAGCAAATTACATACACACCAAAACAATGCACCACATGGAATTAGAATATCATGATTAATTGACAGTTGCGATTGTTGTCGGGGGGTTAGTATTGACTAATGCGGGCAATAACAATTAGACAATACAATTGAATTGACAGAATTGGTAGAATGGACAGAATTGGTAGAATGGACAGAATTGACAGAATTTACAGTATTAAATGACCTGACTTTTGATTACGTATTTACATGGCATGATAGTGATTAAAATAGAATCATAACCATAATCTTAATCTTAATCTTAATCTTAATCTTACTCTTAATTATAATCATAATCATATCATATCATAATCATATCATAATCTTAATCATATCATATCATATCATATCATATCATATCATATCATATCATATCATATCATATCATATCATATCTTAATCTTAATCATAGAAATCAAAGAAAATCATAATCTTATACATATTATTGGTTAGTCAAACTTACGATGTCACCTTGATTACATAACTTTGCTACACATTGTTGGTATTAAGTTATATTACACTATGCCAAGTCCTGTCACTCCGAGTCACTCAGAGTCAAGTCCTGTCTGCCACAAGTACCCCACTTGCTAGCCTTCGAAAAGGGGCTTCGTAATGTGGCCAAACCCAAACTCGGCTTTTCCCCCCATTTCAGCGGATCTCCGTGACGTCAAACCCGCGCGTTTATCGCCCAATTGCGCGAAGCCTCGGCTCCTGCATATTCGCGCGGAGTCCGGGTTGCCATACACGATAACGACTGAAATGAGACCTAACTGAAACTGAACTTTGAGAGCTAACTAAAAGTGAACTTTGAGAGCTAACTGAAAGTGAACTTTGAGAGCTAACTGAAAGTGAACTTTGAGAGCTAACTGAAACTCTGGACTTTTGAACTTCTGAACCTCTGAACCTCTGAACTGAACCTCTGAACCTCTGAACTGAACCACTGAACCTCTGAACTGAACCTTGACTTAACTATACTACATCCTGTGTAGTGCATATGGAGGTATACACTCATGGGCTTATTTGCGGTAAGTTGGCGGGGTGCAAGTGAAGCTAAGCCAATTTAGTTTCATAACCATATACTAGTATTACTCTACTATTACACTATTACACTATTACACTATTACACTATTACACTATTAGACTATTACACTATTACACGACTATTACACGACTACTACACTACTATCACACTACTCTACTACTCTACTCTACTGTACCTCTAGACTTGTCATTCTATTGTTCCCTTAACTGTTACATCGCCTTTGGTATTCTGCAGGAAAGAAATCTACAGAACACAGAATATTATGTAATTTTTAGAACAGCCAGCAACATACTGGTTTTGGTTGCTTCAGACCGTTTCTGGAAATCGCTGGTGACGCTGCTTGACTTGCAGATTTCTTATGCTGCCACTGTTGGCCGGAGGGTTTGAGCCCTGGTCTTCTGCATTCCTGTATACAGACCGTGCAATGTATTTTGGAATTTCTGCGCCAAGCAAAAACCTGACCAATTATGTAACGTATAATGTAACGGTTGATATTTAAGAGTCTACCTACTCTAACCTCTGCCTCTAAACAACCTACTCACCTACGCTATTTACTCGATTACTCGATTACCCGATTACTCGATTACTCGTTTAGTCGATTACTCGTTTACTCGATTACTCGTTTACTCGATTACTCGTTTACTCGACGTTAGATTCATAGGAATTATCCTCGTATGCTTCTCTTCTAGTTTCAAAGGTCGCACTATCCAAGGCCAAGAATGTTTTTCAATATTCAAAGCAGCGCGCAAATATTAAATCAAAATTATCAATAATTAAAAATTCGTACTTTTTAATATTTAAATCCGACAAGTGTTGTATATACAAGGAACTAGTGAAACGTTTGACCTTGAAACCAATGTAGTATGAGTCAATACAGAATTGAATTTTGATAATTTGATAATTTTATAATTCGATAATTTGATAATTTGATAATTTGATAATTTGATAATTTGATAATTTGATAATTTGATAATTTGATAATTTGATAATTTGATAATTTGATAATTTGATAATTTTAATAAACTTCTCATAAAAGATAATTTCTAAATTTAATTTAATAATTTCTATTTCTGATGAAAGGATAATTTCTCTTGACATCATGCCATTTGGTTAGAAAATTGTGCGAAATGCTACCAACTTTTTAATATTGGTAACTTTGAATTCAAAAAATTATCAATTCAAAGTTTTCCGTCTCATATTCTTATAAAATACAATTTGTTAGGACTCAAGAAATCTGATTTTATCGTGACCCTTGACTTTTAAATATATGTAGAATTTCAGAAAGATTCAGAATATTGAATAAAAGTTGTGATCATGAATATCCAGTCTATCATTCTCTTTTTCGTGGGTCTGTATTATTAAGAGATTAATACAATATTTTTCAAAAATTTTCACCAGTGCGACAAAATTACCAACAAGTTTTAATATACAGTATATCATGGAAACTAGTTTAGTTTTGCCCATTTCGACCGTTAATTGGAAGATTCCAAGAATAATATATAAGAGCAATCGTCCAGATATAAAATATCTAATTACTGAAATCTATTAAAAGTTGGTGTGAAACATGCCATTTGGTTTGAATACTTTGAAAAACAGTGTATCTATACGTAAAGCTTATAGCTTATGTAATGAAGGCTAACTTAATAGTAAAAATAGCATGCTATATATGATTAATTTTAAACAAGCTAGATGATGTGGTTGAATATTTTGAGTGTGGTTGAACATTTTGAGTGTGGTTGAACATTTTGAGTGTGGTTGAACATTTTGAGTGTGGTTGAATATTGAATATTGAATATTGATGTTAGATTCTTTAGTACGTTTGTTTACCTATCATGTGCGTATTCGTTGATGGATTCCCAATAAGTGGGAATCTAGGTAATTATATAGTCCAAGGGCGAGCCAGCCCTAATGCTGGCTGCTTGTTATGATGCTGGCTGCTTGCTATGATGCTGGCTGTAGTGAGCCATATCTGGTCGAAGCGACTGTGTATAAGGAAATCACGTGTTCTGGTCGTATTAGACAGGGTCTACCGTGATTCCTCCACTAATCGTACAGCGTAGCTATAATTTGGACCATTGGGTAGTGTAATACCCAAGGTGGATCTGACAATTGAATACTGAATATTGAATATTGAATATTGAATTTTGAATATTGAATATTGAATTTTGAATATTGAATATTGAATATTGAATTTTGAATTTTGAATATTGAATATTGAATTATGCTTTGTAATTTTCGCTGTTTAACGTTTTGCGCGCTGGTTATATTTTTTTCAAAATTATTCATACCAGTGCGACAAAATTATTCATACTAATACAGTATTTTTCAAAATTATTCATACCAATATCAAAATTATTCAAACTAGTGCCACAAAAATATTCAAACCAAATAGAAATGTTTCACCCAACTTAAATTCAAATTAAATATTCTGAAATCTTTATTTGGAGAATTGCTAGTTTATACTATTGGAATCTTCTCAACCACGGGCAAACGGACAAAACTAAAGTGGTTTTCATGATATGCCGTATGTTAAAACTTTTATTTGGTTTGAATAATTTTGAAATATTGGTACAGTCTTTTTCAAAATTATTCATACCAGCGCAACAAAATTATACATACCAATATTCAAAATATTCATACCAATATTCAAAATTATTCATACCAATATTCAAAATTATTCATACCAATATTCAAAATTATTCATACCAGTGCGGAAAATTATTCATACAAAATGGCATAAAGTTTCGCTCAACTTTGAATACACTGTTTTTCAAATTATTCATGCCAGTGCAAAATCATTCAAACCAATATTTCCAATTTATTCAAACCAAATACAACATTGTATTTATAGTAACTAGTTCAGTTTTGGCCCTTTTGACCCTTGATTCGTAGACTCCAAGAAGAGTATATATAAGCAATCGTTCAAATATAACTTTTCTGGTTACTGAATTCTAAAACAGTTGGTGTGACACATTTCGTCATATGGTTTGAAAGATTGTGCGAAGTGGTGTAGTTTTCAATAAAAAGATATTTTATATTCTGCTGACTGCCATTACATTCTACTCTTGGAGTGTTCCAATCAACGTCAAACGAAAAAACTAAAGTAGTTTCCATGATATGCTGTATTTTAAAATTTGTATTTGGTATGAATAATTTTGAATATTGGTATGAATAATTTTGAATATTGGTATGAATAATTTTGAATATTGGTATGAATATTTTGTCGCACTGGATGAATAATTTTGAATATTGGTATGAATATTTTGTCGCACTGGTATGAAGAATTTTGAAAAATACTGTATCACACCAACATTTCAAAAGTTTCGCCACTTTACACATTCATTTAAATACAAGTTGTTATATACAAGACATGGAAACTACTTTTGTCTGTTTCCACTCTTGATTGGAAGACATTAATGTATATAAAAGACAATCCGTAGATTAAGATTTCGAATATAGAATTCTAATGAGTTGGTGTAAATTGACATTTGGTTTGAAAGATTGTCGCACTGGTTTGAATAATTTATGAATAATTTTGAGATCTTGCTTTGAATTTTCGCACTGGTTTGAATATTTTTGAGATCTTGCTTTGATTTTTCGCACTGGTTTGAATATTTTTGAGATCTTGCTTTGAATTTCCGCACTGGTTTGAATACTTTTGAAATACTTTGAATTGTCGCACTGGTTTGAATATTTTTGAAATATTGGTTTGAATTTTCGCACTGGTTTGAATACTTTGAATATTGGTTGAATACTTTTGAAACACTAGTTTGTATTGAAAACTCTTTGCTAATCGAATGAAAACATTCATATTGGATCTAATATCACAGAAACTATAAGAACAGTTAGGAGCCCTGTACTAGGTACACTATTTAATCCATCTCAAACCATGCTATCTACACAGTCTTTTCTGTAAATAGAATTTGCAGCCCACATGAACATTCCAGAAAAGCTCTGGACTGCATATAGGGATGTCTCGTGATTCACCAGTCTGGTTCTGTCTTTTTGTGTCAATCGATTATCGTGGCTTGCTTCGCTCGTGGCTGGAAAATGCTCTCTGACCTCTTGACATGCTTTCTTTCCAAAAAGAGCAAGTCACGTGATCTGTATGACCAGCTTATGCTCGTAGTTCCAAGGGCAGTGGACTAGGAGACTCGGTGTTGAGTGTTGATTACTGTCTGTAGATTGGTTTAGCTACGCCACGTTCAGAAAAGGTGCTGCCTTTACCAGAAACCTTACCGTTTGCCTAGTCACGTGACTTGTATCATAATTTCCTGCTTCTTCCATTCGGCATGATGCTTTTGTCTAGTGGATCTCTAGGAGACGGTGACTTTAACGTTCCACAAGATAGTGTTCCTGCATATATTATATCTATAGCTTCCAACAAGTGAAGGTATTAACCATTTCTATGGCTTACTATCAATAATCAAAAAAAACACGTCTTTGAAAATCCTTACAGAGTGACTGGTTGGAAGTTAGTGATAAATTATTGGTGTACTGATGTTTACCTATGTTTCAGAATGTTCAGAAACTACATCGTACATTCTATATTGGTAGTGTACTAACCATCTGAGGACTAGTGAAATTGGGCTATGTTGGGGATACACCAGTACATCCCACGTCCTGCATATAGTCTTCTAAGAGAAGTTCATACAAGTGTGCAAATAAGCTTCAAAGAAAAGCTAGTAAGTAGCTCATAAAAGGTACATTAAGGATCTTGGAATTTATGGAGGGCAAAGAACCGGATCCTGAGAAGTGAGCAAGGGATTCCTAGTAGTGTGAGAATATAGAATATCACGAACCATCATCACACTTAGAAAAAGCACAAGATCACTGTAACATGGTAGCACTTACCCTCCAAAGTTACTCTTTAGAGAACTTACCCTCCAAGTCTACTCTTTGAAAGCACTTTTCCTCCAAGGTTACTCTTTTAGGGTACTGTAAGTACTTTCTCTTGTGGTAAAGATTTCCTTACCTTTTCAATAATCTCCCGGTGGCCAAGCTGGTTAAGGCACAAGACTGTAATTGCTAAATTGAAATCTTGAGATCGGACGTTCGACTCGTCCCTGGGAGAACTTTTTGCAGGTGGACTCGTCCCTGGAAGAACTTTTTGCAGGTGGACTCGTCCCTGGATGAACCTTTTGCAGGTGAGTTGTTCTGCCAGAAAACTCAGAGTCCTGCAGATAGCCCTATGTTACATGGAGTTCTGTACATAAGGTTCTAGCGTCTGGGCTTCCCATATTGTGTTGAGAAAAGTGTTCCTGTAGTAAAAGAAGGAACTGCAACGGAGTATTTTGGTGAAGCATGTCGATTGGCCTGATGAATTTTGGGACACTATATGCAGGACTTTGCAGTGTTGAAACTCAAAGACTGAGTGTGCGCGATTTAGGCACCTCGGCTACACATTGTTTACAATGAACCCCTTTGACTTCCTAATTGGACCATTAATA
>VATE01000304.1:0-15220 GCA_008065195.1 Metschnikowia amazonensis | reverse complement strand
GTAGTAGTAGTAGTAGTAGTAGTAGTAGTAGTAGTAGTAGTAGTAGTAGTAGTAGTAGTAGTAGTAGTAGTAGTAGTAGTAGTAGTAGTAGTAGTAGTGGTAGTAGTTACCATGATAATTTAGCAAGTATTTGCTTGATATTTAAGTCTCTGGTATCTCTGGGCCATTAGCCACGGTAAAATGCTGCCAGGAAGAAAACACTTAACATGATGAACTTGACCAACTTGAGTAACTTAGAAAATGACTAAATTAAACTTACTTAACTCAATTGCCACTTACTTAATACACATTCAAATTTTATTGTATAGTCCGTATTGCTAGGTTGTGTGGGGAAGTTTGTAGAGTCTAGATAGAGGATTCGAGCATACGAGAAATTCTGCCAAAGGTGAGCAAATCAATTCTGGAAATTAAATTGTAATTCTAGAATTGATCAATTTGAATTGAATTGAATTTAAATTGTAGTCAATTAAATTGAATTTAAATTGTAGTCAATTGAATTGAATTTAAATTGTAGTCAATTGAATTGTATTGTCATTCTGAAATTCGCAGTCATTTCCAAAATTACATTGTCATTCTAAAATTCGCAGTCATTTCCAACAATTGCACTCTATTCTGAAAATCGCATTGCTAAATCTAAAATTGCATTGTCATTTCCAAAATACATTGACAATTCTAAAATTCGCAGTCATTTCCAAAATACATTGACATTCTAAAATTCGCAGTCATTTCCAAAATACATTGACAATTCTAAAATTCGCAGTCATTTCCAAAATACATTGACATTCTAAAATTCACAGTCATTTCCAAAATACATTGACATTCTAAAATTGTTGGTTAATTGTTCATCTCGGAAAAATTTCACAACCCCCGAAAGATTGGTTTGAACCAGTGGCTTCAACGACAAGGGGAGAACATTTAAACGCACTCACCATCTTTTGACTAATGAAACAATTACTCCAAGCATATTTTAGAATTCAGAAATTGTCTGATGGGGAGTTGGCTGAGTGGAACATGTGTTAAATGCGGTAAGGAAGGCATCCGTCATGGGTTCCATGTTGACGGTGGGCAACCTCTTGAGACTACCTTTGGGTGGCCCTGTGACTGTTGTAGAAGTTGCAGACTGCTCAACTTTACATCCCATGGGTTTCAACACCTCAACAGCAAATCTAGCATCTCCTTGCAAAGACGAAGATCCAATATTGGGCAGTGTACAGGAAGTACCTGTCATGGCAGCAAAAGCCAATGGATAAGTTGCAGAGGAGGCATCATATTTGCACTAGTTTCAATAATTTGAAAAATGTGATAATTTAGCGCGTTGAATCTTTGTACATCAACCCGTACCCATGCTAAATCTCTTTGCCATTGATCAAGTGTAGTATCTGATACAATCACTATTACTGACTACAATTCCTGGCAGCTAATTCCAAATCTGGCTCATTCCTTAGCTTGAAGCGTTCAAAAAACTCTTGTTGAGGGCAGGATATACCAGTCTAATTCATAGAATTCTGGAAATCCTTCTATAGAAGTTATTGGACTGGACACGAAGGATAATCAAAGACGAATATTGAGACGAATATTTCATAAGTGATTTCAATTTGTGCTGCAGTAAGTGCAGATTCCAGATACAGATTCCAGATACAGAATCCAGATACAGAATCCAGATACAGAATCCAGATACAGAATCCAGATACAGAAAGATACAGAATCCAGATACAGATTCCAGAATCCAATCACCTGTCCCTTGAAACTGTAAGTGGAAGATATCTTGACCATCTTCAAGTCTCCTGGAAGAACTTTAGGACTTTTGACTATCCTGGCTTTCTATCTTTGGTCTCGTTTCAAATGCTATGAAGCATTGATAGACTTTTTGTTATCCTTGTGATCAACCAATCAATCAATCAATCAATCAATCAATCAGTTCTTAAATTTTCCATCATGTCTCCTTGAAGTTCAAATCTAACGGAGTTATTACCGTTTTAGGCAAGGCCAGAAACTCCACAGACTGAGATCTCGATCGATTCACAGGAGATGTCGTGGGCGATGCTCGAGGAGTGGTGCCGGTTCGAAATGGACGGAGCGCAAAATTGTCCGGCTTGAGTCCATCGGGTTCTGAGCCCCGTGCCGAATCAGTCACCTTCTCCGTACCTTCAGCCAGCGTAAAAGCCACACGCGGAGAGGCAGAATCCAGCCGCTCGCGAGCCTGGTTTTCTCGCTGAAGAGCCAAATTCCGCTTCTGGAGCTCTAAAGCCTGCCTCTGCTGCTCCTGGCGCTGGATATACTGCTCCTCATTGGCCAAAAGCGACAGGAGCAACGCTTGGCTGCAGTCCGCCTGCAAAAGGTTTGAGAGCAACATATTGTATTCCTCAAGGGGGGGTTTGAAGCCATTTTTGTGTTTGACCACTGAAGGCCGCATGATCATGTGAACAAAGGGAATTGCTCCTATTGTATCCATCAGATTCAATTGCAAGGCAATGTTCTGGATGTGGAAATTTTTTGGATTTAATTTTGGATTTGGATTTGGATTTGGATTTGGATTTGGATTTGGATTTGGATTTGAATTTGAATTTTCAATTTTTGAATTCTCATTCTCATTCTCATTCTCATTCTCATTCTCATTCTCATTCTCATTCTCATTCTCATTCTCATTCTCATTCTCATTCTCATTCTCATTCTCATCCTCTCCCCCCATCGTATTCACCTTAAAAACTCGTGAAATGTGCCCTAAAAGAAATACCAAAGAACTTAAGTTCCCCCGTGGAATTGTCCCCAATATCCTCTTCGTATCAACCATTTTGCTATCATTTTTAAGCTTATAAGTACTCATGAGTGAGTCGTATACCGTGGATGGAATCACAGAATCGCTTATTTCAAGCAACCAGTTCTTTAAAAAATTCACCTGACACCGCACCTCTAGTGTAGAAAGATTCTCTATGCAAGCACTGATGATTCGGGCCTCCACAGCTGCCTCGTTCTGCACATTGACGGCAGATTCCAGCTCAAAGGCCTGGATGAGTGAAACTATGCTGTTTTTGGTATCCCAGTACATCTCCAAGTCAATGGGCTGTATCCATTGCTTCGCTATAAGCTCCAGTGGGTTCTTTTCCAAGAGCTTGACCGCTTCAAAAAGGAAAAGCGGCGTCGACCGGAGCTGCGGCGCAGGATTGTCGCTTTTGAGCTGCAACACCACGTCCTTGAAGAGATTGAAGTTGAGCTTGATGTTTTGTATGTTGCTGGTGGTCACAGGCCGGGCTCCAGGTGTGGGTTCAGGCACCAAAAGCGATGGGAAGTAGATTCCCAGACTGAAATGGTCGGTGGTCTTTTCAAGCTCCGCCAAATGTGTTTGTGGGGTATTGTAGTCAAGAAACTGGGCCACGTTTTCTCGAGCAGTATGGGCGGCCAGCTCAAAATGTGTTTTGAGCAATTCCTGGAGCGTGGCCAAACTGTGGTAGATGAGGTCGATTTTGGCGCGCTCAAACTGCTCCATTTTCAGCGCAGTGCTGATAATTTGCGCCTCCAACCGGCGCCTTTGAGTGGAGAAGGCATCGTAGCTGTCGTTATACTCTTGCTCCAATTGTATTAACTCCTGCTCGGAATACTGGTTCTTTCCGAAAGTGCTCATTGTTTTGAGTACGCCATTGAACTTTTTGCTAGTGGACATGGACAACTGGCTTAAAGTGTCATCCAAGTACTTGATGGGGACATCTCCGGAGCGTTTGGAATGATTTTTGATATCAGCGAGATTGGACTGATTTTTGATACCAGTGAGATTGGACTGATTTTTGATACCAGTGAGATTGGACTGATTTTTGATACCAGTGAGATTGGACTGATTTTTGATACCATCGAGATTGGATTCAGCCCGATTGGATTCACCTCGATTGGATTCACCTCGATTGGATTCACCTCGATTGGATTCACCCCGATTAGAATCATTCTTGATACCAGCTTGATTAGACTCGGAGTTAAGACTGAGCTGAATTGCTAAGTCCGACCACTGAAACCACATGTTCCCCAGAGTAAACTTCTTGGCAAAAAATCCTGTGCCAATAATAAGTTTCCAATCAAGAAGTGCCTGTCCCAACTTTTCGGTGTTTGATCGCGTGGGATTGAAACCCTTGAGTCGTTTCCTCATAAACAGGTCACAGAGGTGCTCTGCACAGAAAATATCGTTGGAATAGCCCGGAAGTGGAATTTTCCGCTTGGTGATAGGAACCGACAGAATGATACTCTGGAGAAAAATCACGAGCTCCGCCTGTGTCTTGAACTCAATCACTCCCGGCACAACAAGAGGAAACTCCAACACGCCACCTTCCGAAGATGGCGTTCCCAGATCATCCACAGAAGACTCCAGATCACTCCCAGGCCCTCTGTCTGCAGGAAAATCACCTAACCGGGCCGTGGTGGTGTATTGAAGACGGAGGGCGTCGAGGGCACTGTATGCAGTACAGTAAATATTATAGGATGAGTCCAAGTCCAGAAGGGCCGAGGCCACGAGCGGCTCATGGGTTTTGATAAAGGCGGTGAGCGGAGCAAACACCGATTCGTCAATGGAAGAGGCCAAGCGTTGGAAATGGCCCAGATGCAGGTTTGCGTCGTTGACACACCGACGAAACACGAAATCAAGATCCCATGCCATGTCTTGCACATGGTACGTGAGCACTTGGCTGGCGCTGCTAGTGTCCAGGGGCACCGGCAGATTCAGACCGTCAGGCGCTGTAGCTGGCGATTCACGTGACACCACCCTCCGAGACCCTTTACGGTCACTTCTCTGGCCACGTGACACCCGGTAGCTGCTATCGTGAGGATAACCACGGGCCCAGAGCTGGGAAAGGGCTTCTCCGGAGCTATGGAAGCATTTCATGTAGGAGAACACGACTGTTCGGAGCTCATGGAGCTGGGCGATGGAGAGCTGCAGCTGGATAGTGAGCCGCTCGATGCCAGAAACGTAGTCCGCAGACCAGAACGAGTTGGCGAACGGCATGGGAGTAAACATGAGAGCCCAAGGAGGTGCGATCTTGACGGTCATGTATGAGACACCCGTACACCATGCAAATCCTGATATAAAAAAAATGTATAAACATAAAATTTATAAAAGGAATAAAACAAGAGTTAATAAACTTGAAGCGATCAAGGAGACAAAGAAAAGTGAAAGCTTCGGGATCTTTTGAGTTCTTTCATTTCACGTAAAATTGATTGCAACTAAGGAGATCACCATTACTCCGATGTAATGATATTGGGTCATGTCCATTATTGTCCTAATAATTAATGGAGATAAACACATCGTCCTAATATTTAATGGAGATAAACACAATGGAGGAGATTTTGGACATCTTTGATTTTATCTTGCTGGTCAAGAATTCTTTGGGAAATGTAGATTCTTTTTGTTTGAAATTGATGATCACAACCTGATTTCTTCTGCTAAAGAGCGAGATCACTAGATTTTAGACTTGATTTGATCCCATGCATGTGAACCCACTATACTTCTGGATTGAGTCCTCTTTGGGTATACTCATTGACCTAATAATAAATTCAGGTCATTCCAGTTCCGAATTTAAACATTCCGTGATATGGTCTTGGAAATCGTATTAATTCACCGGATCTTAGGAAATGGAACTAAGGATTCTTCAACTTTATTGAGAATCAAAACACATGTAATAGCACTCAAGTAACCAAGTAATATTAATCGAAGATGAATGCGAGTAAATCTCAAGTATCTTGTCAAATCTTCTAGTGTACCAACATGGAAAAAGTCAGCCCAGATAATAATTGATCAGCCATAAGTGTATGAGGATTGAGCTACCTAACAAATCTAAGAAATGTTTCTTCAGTATCAAGTTCTACCTCAATAACCATTTAAACAGTTGTAATGTGAATATCTGTTAGAATCACTTTCCACCCATTGCTCTCCGGAACATAAAGAGCTGCTCATAACTAAGATAAGGAAAGGGTCTTTCTTGTGGTCATTTCCAATACTAGTATAGAATAATGGATTAGTAATAATGATATGTCTCCAAGTATCTTCAATTCATCAAGGGCACTAAAGTAAAATAAGACTGGGCCGAACGTAAGTAAAGAACTCATAAAAGGATAAAAAGAGAGTAAACATAAAGTGCGGAACGACGTCTTTTATATTTTTTAGGAGCTTGTGCCACAAACTCCGTGTTTCACTTTCGCAAAAGCAATGCATATTTTTGCAGCCACCCGCGCCCCTATCCCTTGGTCTATAAAAGGAGGAGGTTCGCAGGGTCGCCACAAATATAAAAATTTGATAGGTTGATTCTAAATCCATAAACTGATTGAAGTTGAATGAATGTATTAAGAAGATAAATGAGATATTGGACATGAGTTGAACATGAGTTGAACATGAGTTGAACATGAGTTGAACATGAGTTGAACATGAGTTGAACATGAGTTGAACATGAGTTGAACATGAGTTGAACATGAGTTATGATACTGGAACAGTATAACAGACCAACGTGAATTCCATGAAGATTTTGGACTTTAATCCAGAGTCCTGAAGAAACGGTGATATTAATTGTCTTCAAGAGATGTTTCTATTTCTGTTTCTGTTTCTGTCTCAGTCTCAGTCACTCTCACTCTCACTCTCAGGGGTCTCCAAATCTAATTTTGCAACAATATGTCAACTTAACGGTCAATAGTGAGAGAAAACGGCTGAACATGAAACCTTGTCGTCAGAAAAAAACTTACACTTGATGATTGAGATGGAGAGTCACACAATACACAGAATAGTGCTACGAAACTGAAAGTTTCTTTGGTTCTACTATAATCTTCTCTTAACAAGAAGATACAGATACAGTTACAAGTACGGTTGGAATCCTGTGCATAGTTGACTACTCCTGGTAATTCAACCTGGACTACAGTCAGAACTCAAGAGATCCAGTCCCTACTACCCAATTCGATCCAGGAAACATTACACTACAATTATCAGACTACAATTATCAGACTACAATATCAGACTACAATTATCAGACTACAATTATCAGACTACAATTATCAGACTACAATTATCAGACTACAATATCAGACTACAATATCAGACTACAATTATCAGACTACAATTATCAAATACTCATTTTCATCACTCTTCGTGGTCTATGATCTTGCGGCGTCTCATCTCCTCTATCAAGTGGTCACGTGGCCCCCTCTCCAACATATCAACCAAATCTCGTGTGTGGCTAGAGTTCATGCTATCATAGTTGGCACGTCTGTATGCGTTGATCACTACGTCGGGTATGCGCTGAGAGGTTGGAGTCAAGCCTAGTGAAATAATAGGGTTTTCCCAAAAAGTCTCGGATCGGATGCGGCTTTTTGTTTCTTGCCATGCCGCAATTTCGGAGGGACTGAGTTTCTGGTACGGCATGGAGACTTGGTTAATGCCTTGGTGCTTTTGATTGACATACAAAACCCTGGCTTCCAAATCGTTTAGGCTGTTTTTCGTGAGGCGCTTGACAATTCGGTACAGTTCTGCAAGGTGGTGGATGGGGATAGCCAACCGGGGTTTTGGCGAAGTGCCTTTAGCGGGGAAAGTGCCTTTAGCGGGATCTGAGGTACTTGTAGGATCCGAGGTACTTGTAGGATCCAAGGTGCTTGTGGGATCTGAGGTACTTGTAGGATCTGAGGTACTTGTAGGATCTGAGGTACTTGTAGGATCTGAGGTACTTGTAGGAACCAAGGTGCTTGTGGGATCTGAGGTGCTTGTGGGATCTGAGGTACTTGTAGGATCCAAGGTGCTAATGGGATCTGAGGTACTTGTGGGTGCCGAAGTGCCTTTGACAGGCAGAGTGCCCTTTATCAGAGTGCCTTCTATAACGGCCCTTGGCTTCTCATTATCCTCGTACTCAATATACTCCTCAGGTAACTGGTACTCGATGCATGCATCGTGAATCAAGCCCCGTACAATGTTGCTGATACCTTGCACAGAGTACTTATTGCTGGTCCTGCACATTGCACCCACTACTTTGCCAAATGTCTCGGGCGGAATGTCGCCCTGCAGGAACCGCAAGAGCACGCCTAGCATCAAGGCCTCCGTATTTTCCACCTTTTGGTTTGCCTCCACGCCATCCACCACGGCCTTCACTGTGGCCACGTCGGTCTTGAGCAGCGGAAGCATGTGGTGGAAAATGTCGCGCACCTGCCCAATGTCGCTACAATGTCGCACTTGGTGTCGCAATATCTTGTTGCATACCCGTGAGTCGGCCCGCCAGTTGTTCCACCGGAGATCCTGCTCCACGAATCGTATCAACTGGGGCGTGCTTTCGGTGGTGGTGGAATAGTCCTCTAGGATCTGCACCGCCATATTTGCCAGAATAGGCAATTTTTCGGCGGCAATTTTGTTCACAAACTGCTCCTTCAATAACACGTTCCGTATGCAGTCGTACACGCGGTTCCATGTCGTCAAATTTAACTTAATGTCGAACTTCTTGGCGAGCTGCAAATACTTGACCACCAGAAAGTATGTCAGGGTAACCGCTCGCCGGTGGGAATGTCGCTTGCAGATTTTGATGAGCGTGTTGATGGTATCGACATTGGGCACGTGACCATCCTTGATCATCACTAAGAGAAGTTCCTTGGCAAACGACACCTGGAACCGGTCGTTCCCAAAGTATTTGATGAGGTAGTTGTAAGTCTCGACAGAGCGACATTTCTGAAACGCGACATTGTCGAGCCGGTGCGTGTGCAACAAAATGTCGGGCACAATGCCCGACTTTAGCGACACCGAGTTCCGGTATAGAATCTGGCTGTGCGTTAGAAAATAGATGTACTCCTGGAAACTCTCCCGGGTGAGGGGTTTTGGGATCGGCGGAAGCTCCTGGAAATGGTACCGGGGCGTGTTGACGAATTTTGTCGCCATGAACTGGGCGTTTTCGTCCTGCAAGACGCTTTGGAGGACCGCGACATTTTCCACGACATTTTCGTCCTTCAAGTACAGAGGCGTCAAGTCCACGAGCCATGTCACCATCTTGTTAAACGCAACCTTCTCATTGAGGTAGTTTATGAAAATGTCGGTGGGTTTGGTGCTACGCCGTTGGCGGAGGTTCTGCTCGGCCCGGAGAATGTCGTACTGGGCGACATTGTCGTCGTAGATCTTTAATTGCGGAATGCCCAAAGGGTCAAGGAAATCCCGGAACTTCTTGCGCTGAATATTGCCTAACTGGGGCTTTATTCGGGCGTACTTGTGATCGGGAAGCTGCCGTCGCCGGATCTGGCAAGTCTTCGGTCGGAGCCGTGCCTGCTGCGCCGACTGGACGTAGCTTACCTGCAGAGGCGATGCCCGTGCCTCGTAGTTCTGCACAACCCGAGATACTCGCTCCAAGGCATGTTTGAGGGAGCTCATCGAGTCGGTGGCTGACAATATTGTAGAGCACGCGATCAGGAAGAGATCCGTACACCAGCCGTAAACCCGTACACCAACATTACACCCGTACACCTTCATGCTTTTCGCACCTACGATACAGTCTTTTTCAAAATTCATACCAATGCGAAAAATTATTCATACTAATATTTCAAAATTATTCAGACCACTTCGCACAATTTTTCAAATCAAATGACATAATGTTTCACACCAAATTTTAATAGTTTTCAGTAATCAGATATTTTAAATCTTGCTGATTGATAATACATTCTGTTCTTGATATTTTATATCTTGCTGATTGATAATACAATCTGTTCTTGATATTTTATATCTTGCTGATTGATAATACATTCTGTTCTTGATATTTTATATCTTGCTGATTGATAAAACATTCTATTCTTGATATTTTATATCTTGCTGATTGCTATTACATTCTATTCTTCGAGTCTTGCAATGAACAGAATGGACAAAACCGAGTAGTTTCCATGTTATGCTGTACTGTTAGATTCTTTAGTAACGTCTTTTACCTATCAGGTGTGTATTCGTTGATAAGCAGGTGGCGTTTCCAGTGGAAGGTCCTTCCCTTTGGGCTCTGTGACGCCCCGCAAGTTTTCGGCTCCTACATGACCGAACTTCTTCGCGACCATCTGGCTTTCTGCCGCGTTTACTTGGATGACATTCTCATTTTTAGTCCCGACACCGAAACTCATATCGTTCATATCCGGGTACGACCACCATGTTAGATTCTTTATCAACGAATACACACCTGATAGGTAAAAGACGTTACTAAAGAATCTAACATGTACAGTCTTTTTTAAAATTATTCATACAGTCTTTTTCAAAATTATTCATACCAATATTTCAAAATGTTTCATACCAGTGCGACAAAATCTTTCATACCAATATTTCAAAATTATTCATTCCAATATCACAAAATTATTCATACCAATATTACAAAATTATTCATACCAAGTACAAGTTTATTATACAGCATAACATGGAAACTACTTTAGTTTTGTCTGTTTCGATCACTGATTAAGAGATTCCAAGAATAGCATATAAGAGTAGTCTTCCAGATATAAATTTTCTGATTATTAATTCTATTAAAAGTTGGTGTGAAACATTATGCCATTTGGTATGAAAAATTTTGTCGCACTAGTATGAATAATTTTGAAATATTGGTATGAATATTTTGTCGCACTAGTTGAATAATTTTGAAATATTGGTATGAATATATTTTTCGCACTAGTATGAATAATTTTGAAAAAGACTGTACCAGTCGACAAAATCATTCATACCAGTCGACAAAATCATTCATACCAGTCCACAAAATCATTCATACCAGTCCCCAAAATCATTCATACCAGTCCCCAAAATCATTCATACCAGTCCACAAAATCATTCATACCAGTCCACAAAATCATTCATACCAGTCCACAAAATCATTCATACCAGTCCACAAAATCATTCATACCAAATGGCATAATGTTCCCAACTGTTAATAATTTTCAGTAATCAGAAAATTTTATTTGGATGATTGCTTATATACATGCTTCTTGGACTCTTCCAATCAACGGTCGTAACGGACAAAACTGAAGTGGTTTTCATGTGATGCTTTAAATTAAAACTTGTAATTGATAATTTTGTCACATTGGTATGAATAATTTTGACAAATACTGTATATAAGAGCAATCGCCCAGATTTAAATTTCTAATTACTGAAATCTACCAAAAGTTGATGTACAGTATTTTCAAAAATACCAATGCGACAAAATTATTCATACCAAATATTTCAAAATTATTCATACCATATTTCAAAATTATTCATACCATATTTCAAAATTATTCATACCATATTTCAAAATATTCATACCAACTTTAATAGAATTCAGTAAAGAAAATTTATATTTGGACGATCGCTCTTATATACCATTCCTAGAGTCTTCCAATTAACGGCTAAGCGGACAAACTAAAGTAGTTTCCATTTTATGCTGTATATTAATACTTGTACTTGGTATGTATAATTTTGCAATACAGTCTTTTTCAAAATTATTCATACTAGTGCCACAAAATTATTCATACCAATATTTCAAAAATATTCACACCAGTGACAAAATCATATATACCAAATGGAAATGTTTCACACTAACTTTTTGTTAGATTCTTTGATAACGTCAAGACTTGGTTGTTCATTGTATTCGTTGATGATTCCTGGAAAAGGGGAATCTGGGTTACTTATATAGACTTTCAGGATATGGAGTTATGGCTCCACATCCTGGTATGAAACTGGTCACCCACGTTTCATGCAGGCAGTCAAAGGGAATGAACAATAAACGCCGTGATAATGAGTTAGAGGCTGGTAGCAGTAGGGAGACAACTCCGGTTTCCCAGGTTTGGGAATGTGAGTCCGGTTCTAGTTGCCTCAGGTCCAGCCTAGATCGACTGGCGTAGATAAACTTGTCTTGTATGAGTAGTGTGCTACTCATACGGGATCTGACATAGTTTTCAGTAATCAGATATTTTATATCCTGCAGATTGCTATTACATTCTATTCTTGGAGTCTTCTAATTAACGGTTGAAACGGACAAACTTAAGTAGTTTCCATGATATGCTGTATATTAAAACTTGTACTTGGTATGAATAATTTTGTAATATGGTATGAATAATTTTGTAATTGGTATGAATAGTTTTGTAATTGGTATGAATAATTTTGTCGCATTGGTAATTTTGAAAAATACTAAAATTATTCATACCATATTTCAAAATTATTCATACCAATATTTCAAAATTATTCATACCAAATATTTCAAAACTATTCAAACCACATAAAAGTTCTGATATACAGCATAATATGAAAACTACTTTAGTTTCGTGCGTTGCGACCTTTGATTGAATCCAAGAATAGAATTCAATAGCTATCAGCAAGATGTAAAATATTTGATTACTGAAAACTATTAAAAGTTAGTGTGAAATTATGCCATTTGGTACGAAAAATTTTGAAATATGGTATGAATAATTTTGAAATATGGTATGAATAATTTGAAATATGGTATGAATAATTTTGAAATATGGTATGAATAATTTTGTAATATGGTATGAATAATTTGAAATATGGTATGAATAATTTGAAATATGGTATGAATAATATTGAAAAATACTGTACTAATATTTCAAAATTATTCAAACTAGTGCGATAAAATTATTCATACCAAATACAAGTGCTTATATACAATATAACATGGAAACTAAATTAGTTTTGGCCCTTTTGACCGTTGATTGGAAGACTCCAAGTAAAGTATATATGAGGCAATTCTCTAAATTAAGATTTCTGAATATTGAATTCTAAAAAGTTGGTGTGACACATCTGGTCATTTGGTTTGAAAGATTGTGCGAAGTGGTATGAAACTTTTTGAGAATTGGTACAGTATTTTTCAAAATTATTCATACCAATATTTTAAAATTACTCAAACCAGTGCGACAAAAATATTCATACCAAATACAAGTTTTAATAGACAGCATAACATAGAAATTAGTTTAGTTTTTCCCGTTTCGACCATTGATCGGAAGACTGCAAGAATAGTATATAAGCAACTGACGAAATAAAAATCAGATATATAATTAGTCTAATGAGAATCGAACTCATATTTATCGATTATCAATCGTATCCCCCTGCAAAGTTGGGGAATTATATAAAACAATTTTTTGTAGGTTTATATAGAAACAATGTAATTAAATATATATAAATCACATATAAATTTAAAGCTAGGTAAATTTACTATGGTTAACTAACGTAAACTACATAAATCTTGATTATCATTTGAGAAAAAATGAAATAATAATATTATTTAATAAAAAAAGATATAGTCCACTTTATTTATAATATCCGGTTAAGGGAATTCTAAATAAACTATTTTTATATTTTTTTGTATTTAAATTCTTGGTTTTTATTATTGCCTTATTTAAGTATTTTATTATAAGGTATCTTAATAACCCGCCGATAGGTATTATTTTTTAATTTCATTCCTGGAGTATTAATATTATATATTTATATTTATAATTGTAACTTTTATAAGAAAAATTATTCTGATTACTAAATTCCATTAAAGTTGGTGTGAAACATTATGCCATTTGGTTTGAAGAATTTTGAAATATTGGTATGAATAATTTTGCGCGCAGGTATGAATAATTTTGAAAAACAGTGTATGAAACTTTTTGAGAATTGGTATGAAACTTTTGAGAATGGTATGAAACTTTTGAGAATGGTACGAAACTTTGAGAATTGGTTGAAACTTTGAGAATTGGTTGAAACTTTGAGAATTGGTATGAATAATTTTGAAAAATACTGTAAAGGCTCGCGGAAAATGAAATTTTTCGACAATTTTCCAGATGGACCTGCACAAAACCGCACGCTGTGTACCGGAAAATTGCTATTCTTAGGATGTTTATTAATTATATTTATATAGGCTTTAAATATATAAATAAAACAATAATTAATACTTATTATCATAAATTTATTTACCTCGCCGAGAGTGTCTAGACGAATTGGAGGTGCATTCGACAGATGCGAAGGTACTTGAAATCTGCATTTACAGTAGTTTTCAAAATTATTCATACCAGTGCGACAAAATTATTCAAACCAATTTCAAAATGTTTCATACCAATTTCAAAATGTTTCATACCAATTTCAAAATTTTTCATACCAATTTCAAAATTTTTCATACCAAATACAAGTTTTAATATACAACATAACATGGAAACTCCTTTTGTTGTATCCGCTTGGCCGTTGATTGGAAGACTCTAAGAATAGAGTGTAATAGCAATCAGTAAGATATAAAATATCTGATTACTGAAAACTATTAAAGTTGGTGTGAATATTATGCCATTTGGTATGAAATTTTGTTGCACTGGTATGAAATTTTGTTGCACTGGTATGAAATTTTGTTGCACTGGTATGAAATTTTGTTGCACTGGTATGAAATTTTGTTGCACTGGTATGAAATTTTGTTGCACTGGTATGAATAATTTTGAAAAAAACTGTACACTCTTTTTCAAATTAACCTGTTGCGCGTTGGAACACACCGTCTGGTACAGAGGGACTGATATATGATTGGACTTCAATAACTCTAACAAGTACGGGACTTCTGTAATAGTATTCATCGTATTTCTATTGCTATGGAAACTATTGATCCAGTTACTTTCGTTCTTTTCTGATGCCCTTCAAACTGGAGCGGGAACCCCTCAACATATAGTCCTCTCTCCGATCTATGGATTACTCCTTGCATGATGTGTTCCCTTCTAACCATCGTAAAGGGGGTCTCATCTGCTCCCTGTTCCTCTGAGACCTATGTACCTTGTCTTCTGTATGTCCAATCCTGCTTTGTGGTCACCATACTACTTTGAAAAAGAGTGTACAGTTTTCAAAATTATTCATACCAGTGCGACAAAATAATTCATACCAATATTTCAAATACAGTGTTTTTCAAAATTATTCAAACCAGTGCGACAAAATTATTCATACCAAATACAAGCTTTAATATATATCATAATATGGAAACTAGTTCAGTTTTGCCCGTTTCCACTGTTGATTGGAAGACTCCAAGAAGAGTATATACAAGCAATCATCCAGATATTAAATATCCAATTACTGAATTCTATTAAAATATGGTGTGAAACATTATACCATTTGGTTTGATTTTGAAATATTGGTATGAATAATTTTGAAATATTGGTATGAATAATAACGCGCGCTGGTACAGTCTTTTTCAAAATTATTCATACCAGTGCGACAAAATTATTCATACCAGTGCGACAAAATTATTCATACCAGTGCGACAAAATTATTCATACC